>JAGIQG010000041.1:1495982-1620982 GCA_024679065.1 Sphyrna mokarran
GGAAATCGTATGTAGAACATAGAACATAGAACATTACAGCACAGAACAGGCCCTTCGGCCTTCGATGTTGCGCCGACCAATATAAAAAGCAATGCCCCTCCAAACTAAACCATTCCCTTCTCTTCCATATACTTATCAACTAACCTCTTAAACGCCACCAAACTTGGCGCATCTACAACTGCTGCAGGCAGGGCATTCCACTCCCGCACCACCCTTTGGGTATGAACATGCCTCTGATATCCGTCCTATAACTATCACCCCTTAATTTAAAGCTGTGTCCCCTCACTCAGTAAGTGAGGATGTAGGCTGGATTTTGGGGGACATTGTCAATGTGGTCAAATATATGGATGACAAAAATAACATAATGCTTTCGTACTTAAAAGAAAGATTGTTGAATTGTAGATAGCAGTGGGGATAATAACAGTGTTTTGGGGAACACAAACTGATATATGAGAAGTAGAAAGAGTGAGGATAACAATAGGATAAGAGAGGACACAGGTAGATTTGTGAGACATAGTTATCAGTGTGGATAATAACAGGGTTTGCAATGTCAGACAGATTGCTGAAGCGTAGTAAATAGTGACAGTGACCATCAAATTTGGACGACGGAAAGAGATGGGACAAATCTAATAACAGTGAGAGTGACATCAGGAATTGGCAGGACACAGAATGGTGAAATATTGTAATGAGCAAACATATAGCTAGGATTTTAGAGGCAATCAGCTCCCTTTAATGTGACCAAGAATCAGCACAAAAAGGACTTGTGGGAAATGAAATAATCATGAACAACATAGACAGGATTTGGGAGCAGAGAGACAAATGCAAACACCTCAAAATAAATTTGTCAGGACACAGACAGAATGGTGAAGGATTGCAAATGTTGGAGATATATCCACGTTTTCTGAAACTGTATGATTGCTGTGAAGCAATTAGCAGTGAGAATATCAGCAGGGTTTTGGAGACACGGATAAATGTTAAGATATTGTAAACAGTGTGGATAACTGGAAGTTTCAGGGGGATACAGACAGAATAGTGAATGTAGTTAACAGTTTGGATAACAGCAGGTTTCAGGCGGATACAGGCAGAATAGTGAAATATGGTAAACAGGGTATAACAGCAATGTTTTGAAGAACAATCACGGATGGGTGAAATATTACAAAGAATGATGGTACAGTCCGGGTTTAATAAGTTAATAGCAGATTGGTGTAATGTAATAGATTGTGGATAACAACAGGATTTTGGAGGAGGCAGCAAATGGATGAAATATGCTAAACTGTGCGGGTAGCAGAGGATCTGTGTGTTTAGGGTAGTGCTGGAATGAGAGGTCATTAAGGCACCATTGAGAGTGGCCTACCAACCTGACTGGCACATCTTAAGAATGTGGGGAAAAAGTTGGAAGAAGTCATCAGGGACACAGAGAGAATTGTAAAATCCACACGGACAATAACTTAACCCACAATGGAACCTGGGTTCCTGGCACCCTATGGTAGACAAAAGGAAGCATGTGATCAGCCCCTATATAACTGAGACATGGCATCATTGTTCCACGTTAAATTCATTTGATAATTAAACATATCTTTCAATGAGTCTTTTCACCAAAGTTCTGGATCTGTGTTCTTCCTTGTTTGGGATTCATAGAACATAGAACATTACAGCGCAGTACAGGCCCGTCGGCCCTCGATGTTGCGCCGACCAATGTAACCAATTTTATGACCCTCTGTCCTAAACGATTCCAATGTTATCCATATGCCTATCCACTGCCTATTTTAACGACCACAAACTTGACGGTTTCTCAACTGCTACAGGCAGGGCATTCCACGCCCCTAATACCCTCTGAGTAAAGAACCCACCTCTAACATCTGTCCTATAACTACCACCACTTAATTTAAAGCTATGTCCCCTCGTGTTTTCCATCTCCATCCGAGGAAAAAGGCAGTCACTATCCACCCTATCTAACCCTCTGATCATCTTATATGTCTCAATTAAGTCATCTCTTAGCCTTCTTCTCTCTAATGAAAATAACTTCAAGTCCCTTAGCCTTTCCTCATAAGACATACCCATCATACCAGGCAACATCCTGGTAAACCTCCTCTGCACCCATTCCAATACCTCCACGTCTTTCTTATCATGTGGCGACCAAAACTGTACAGAAGACTCCAAGTGCAGCTACACCAGAGTTTCGTACAGTTGCAACATAACATCTGGGCTCAGAAATTCAATCCCTCTACCAATAAATGCTAACGCACGATATGCCTTCTTAACAGCCTTATCAACTTGACTACCAACTTTCAGAGATCTATGCACCTGTCACCGAGATCTCTCTGCTCTACTAGGAGTCCGACCATTAGCCCAGTATTCTGCACACATGTTGCTCTTACCAAAGTGAATCACCTCACAGTTTTCCACGTTAAACTCTATTTGCCACTTCTCGGCCCGCTCTGCAACTAACTTATGTCCCTCTGCAAACTGTAACATCCATCCTCACTGTCTACAACTCCTCCGACTTTGATGTCGTCAGCAAATTTACTAACCCATTCCTCTACACCCTCATCCAGATCATTTATAAAAACAACAAACAACAGTGGCCCCAAAACAGATCCCTGAGGTACACCATTAGTAACTAAACTCCGGGTTGAATATATCCCATTAACCACTACCCTCTGTCTTCTGTTAGCTAGCCAATTCCGATTCCAAATTACTAAATCTCCCTCAATCCCATGCATCTGTATTTTCTGCAGTAGTCTTCCATGGGGAACCTTATCAAGTGCGTTGCTAAAATCCATGTACACCACATGCCTTACCCTTATCCACTTCTTTAGTCACCTTTTCAAAAAACTCAATAAGGTTTGTAAAGCACGATCTTCCTTTCATGCGCCTGTACACCCAGATCCACTGCAATATGGGAACTTTGTCTAAGTAACATTCTTTGTCTAAGTAATACTCCATTTTCGAGTCCACTCGTCAAAGTCAACAACTTCACATTTTCCTACAATATGACCCTGCTGTCGGATGTTTCCCACTTACACATGTCTCTCTTTCGCCACATTTCCTTATGTTCCTTCGTCATATATTTTCTTACAGATCTTTATACCACCCGCGAATCCATCCCTCCATGAACAGATCTTCATGAACAGATTCTCTGTGGATTAGACATGTAGATTGAGAATATGAGTTTTCCAAAATGGGCGAAAAAGCCCGGTGTGTGAGTAGATGAATGAACAGTAAGATGGGTTGGCACAGAACCCCCTGTAACATGTAATTTTGCAGCTGCTCAGCATAAGATGCAGCATAAGATGTGGGTCAGGCTGAGCTGTATGTGCTAAAGTGGGTGTGGTGGCAGACACAACACCCGTACAACTGCAGATGTGACAGATGTTGCACAGTGGAAAATGAAATTATTTGAGTGAAATGCAGTTACACGTCAGCACTCATGAAAAATGATGTGAACTGCATTTTCAACTTTAAAAAAAACAAGCTGAGAATAGTTCAGAACCACAGGGACTTAACACAGGTGGCGTCATCTGTTTGTTCAAAACTTAAAACAAAAAAAATGAGTAATGTTGTAACTTCAATACCCGGTGGACATTCCACAGAGTATAAGTTAAAGACTTTCTACAAACAGCTGAAAGTTTATTGCAGACAGATTTCCTTCAGTACAGGGAGGTAGACCACTTCGCGTTAAAAAATGCATCTTCCAAGACAAGTGGCTCAGAAAATATTCTACACGACCATTGCTGTCATTGGTGTTCCTGGTGAGTCATAAAACAATTGGTACTGCGTGAATTGATGTGTGAATCTGTGCTAATCTGTGTTATGTTCCACATGCTGTTTAAAGTGTTACACGCAGATCCAGTGCTGACCATTGTATAGATATCTATGATCTTTCCACAATCGTCCCTCAATTACAACTCCCTTAATCTGGCGCGCGTATAATTCTCTAAATTTGTACCCCTTTATTGTGGAGTCCAAGAGGCGTAGACAAAAGTCGAAGGTGAGAAGAAGGAATGGAATGAGTCACTCACTGAATGTTAAAATGGGCGGTGCGGACTAGTAGGGCCGAAGGGCCTGTTTCCTATGCTGTGTTGTTTTTCGTTTGTTTGTGTTCAGAATCACGAATTCTGGTGCTCACACGGAAAATAAATCCGTGGCCGCAATACTGATCAAGTAAAAAGGGATCCTATTTTCAGCCTCACAGTGGCTACTGTTGAATGAGGCAGCAGAGCAGGGTAGGTAATGGTTTCTCAAAGAAGGGCATAGCATTGATACCTGGGATTGACAATTAGATTGTCACTAACTGGAAGTGGAACTCAGCGCAGTGACCATGGAGAACTTTGGCTATCTGTCGGTAAGAAATTGTGCTGACTGTAACTGTCGGAGGATTTGATGTTGGAACACGAGGAGACCATTCCCCTCTTTCCAACTGCTTCATCTGGTCACGAATGATCTGAATTAGCCGCAATTCGAATTAGCCTTTCATTATTTATGTCTCAGATTACGTCTATTCAACTCAGAATTGAACATGTTGAATGTCAGACTTCCAATGGTTTTAATAGAACCGAGTCTGCAGTCAGGTGGCTTTCTGTGATGGATAAAACATATTTTTTTCATCCGCTGAGACAAAAATAAACCTCATTTCTTTTCAATTGGGGCCTCCGTCTGCAGTCTCTCTTCACAGAGGTGTCCAACCTTTCAAATTCCTTCAAGATCTCAAAATTTCTTAGATAACTGGCGATGATGCTGAAAAAAAAGATGCATCGCAACAACAAATGAAATATCTCAACCAGCCTGGCAGCCTGGAAAACGGAAAAACAGAAACAAGATTGCACTAACTGCGAAAAGTGAGGAATGACACTCGGAGCAAGGGCCGCGCTGGAAGCTATCAGGGTGATGTTAAATTCAGAACCAGTTTCAGGGCAATTCAGCCACCTGGAAAGAGACGAATCCAGAATTTTTCAGCATTGTACGAAAATAAATCAATTCCTTTCATGGAAGGAAATATCGGGGTAAACTGGTTGGTGATAGAGTCTGTGAAGAGATGAAGCCAAATCAGATGGTTAAACTGTTTCGTTACTTTATTTCAGTGTTCTTAGCATTACTGAAATTAATTGCAACAGAAAATTCAATCACCCACATTTCTAATGACATTATAGCAAGAAATTAGGCTTTTATGTGAAAATAGATTTCGATATTATTGTAAAATTTTCTTTTTTAAAAATTATTAATATTCTTAAACGCTATGGATATCACGTTTATTCATGGTGTAACCATTTGCTACATTAGTGGTTTATTAATAAAATACTGACATTGAAGGTAGTTTATTTTGGAATAAATACGTTTATTAGCAGCAAAGTTAAAGTGATAAATTTAAAGAAGAGTTGACAGCACACTGTAAACAGCAAAAACAACACCTCTGGAATGGGCTACCAAAGCCTCAGAGATATTTCTCCACCTACAATGCATTTTCGCAGCAAGTAGAGAGGTCGGGGGAAGAAATACAGAACGCACTGGATACAATTACAGAATGCACGGGATTAAGTACAATAAAACACAAGATCGAGGAAGATATATATATACATGAACCAACAAGGTTCTCATATATAATATGAAATTACAGCTGCGTATAATAAGTTTGCGAACAATAAGAAAGCATCATTTTTCTTCTCTCGGGTGGGGTCGGGGTGATGATTTACCATCAATCAGTGGTTAACATTCCCTTTAAGAAGGACAGAATCTGAATCCCAAATGAACAAAACTTACCTAACAATCTGCGTAAGGGTCTTCCACATTAGCAGTTTGAAATTTTATTTGTAAATCTTTCCCTCCATTCCTCCGTGTCCCTCACTTCCGGCTTAAATTCCGTACAGTTTCGATTTAAGATCACATTCTCAAGGGCAATGGGGCTTTCACAAGTTTCCGGCCGTATCAGTAGGTGACTAAGACATGATGTAAGATGTTAATAATAGTTGTTGTGTTATCTCCATGCTGTTTTCCCTTCTTTCTCTACAGTTAATTTAATGGCGATTCTGGTGCTGTTCCGGGGAAATTGTGGCCTTTCCAGCTGCAGCACTCGCTACCTGGTGGCCATGGCAGCATCGGATCTGATGGTCATTATCATTGAAATAATATTGAGGCGGTTCTGTTTCTATTACTACCCACGGTGTTTCCTGGACTTGACCCCTGTGTGCAGTGCTGTCTTAGCGATTCGCTCAGCAGCCATAGACTGTTCTGTCTGGTTCACTGTCATGTTCACCTTTGATCGATTTGTCGCCATTGGTTCCAGGAAGCTGAAAACAAAGATATGTACCAATAAAACTGCGACTGTCGTTCTTGCAACAACAACCATTCTGTTATGCCTTAAAAACATCCCTCATTACTTTAGATTTGAACCTAGCAGAATAATCAACAATGTATCATGGTACTGTAAAAACAAGAGAATCTTCTACACTGACTCGAGATGGCGGGGATTTATTGACTTTGCACTCGCATTAAACCCATTGATCCCGTTGGCTGTAATTCTGACGCTTAATGCTCTGATTTTCCGCCGCATATTTATGGCCAGCCGAGCCCGCAAATCATTGAAGGACCAGAGCAAGGGAGACAAACACCGTGACCCAGAGATGGAGAGTAGAAAGCAATCTGTTGGTTTAGTGTTTGCTATCTCCTGCAGTTTCATAATTCTGTGGTTATTGTATGTTTTATATATCATGGATGTGCCAGACATATTTTTCAGTGGTAACGATTATGATATTTTTGTGGCAGTCGCCTATATGCTGCGGGATTTGAACTGCTGCACAAACACCATCATTTATGTGGCGACTCAATCCAATTTCAGAGCTGAGCTAAAGAGAATGCTTAAATATCCGTTTGGGTGGATTGCTCAGTACATTGATTGAAACAACAGTTGAAGTAGCCCAAATATCCAGTGTGCAAAAGAGAGGAAAGAAGTATTCCTATGATCAGCAAAATGACCAAATTCCATCCAATTAGGGGAAGATTTAACCGCGAGAGGAGGTGAAACAAAGATTCTGTGGATATGAACTGTCTGAGCAGCTGAGACAGCGGGTGTGCCAGAACTATGTGTGTGTGTGTGTGTGTGTGTGTGTGTGTGTGTGTTTGTGTGTGCATGCGTGCGTGTGTTATGTGTGTGTGTGCATGTGCGCAGATGCATGTGTGCATTGCTGTGCCTCACACTGTGCGTGGTGAGAATACTGCGTGAGTGTGTGTGTGCAAGTATGTGCATGAGTGGAGAAAGAGTATTTGAGACTTTGAGGGGAGCCTATCAAGCGAGGATGAGTGTTGAGAGGAGGAGCGAGTGGTGGCAGAGAGAGAGGGGGAGAGGACGAGGTGGAGAGAGCAAGTTGATATAGAGGGACAGAGAATGAAACGGGGGAGAATATTTTGATGGGGAGACAGAGAGGGGTAGCCTGAAGGGAGAGTTAGTTAGGGGAGAAAGTGTGGTTGGAGAGAAAATGAGGGAATGAACGTGAGGGGAAGGCAATGAGGGGTGGAGGCAATGAGTGAAAGGGAGGGAAAGGGAGGAATGTTTGAGGGAATGCAGTTTGCAGAAAACAGCTGGGCAAATCGAAGTTTATCTCCATTAATGAATTCCTATTTATGATCTGAAGGAATTTACATCGGAGGATTCCAGTTAAAATCCGAGTGACCCTCCCTATTTTGTGATGTTGCTGGAAATACTGCGTTTGGTAAGTTGGAACCTTTAGAACTTCCATAGTCATCAATAAAATTTCATCCAGAGATTTAACGGCAAGTTTATCTTCTCTTAGGTAAGGAGACCAAAACGGTACATTTGCAGAAAGACACTTTGCTCCTGTATACAAAACCGCTTGCGTCCAGCCAAATGTTTTGTGCACATGCCTGCCAGGTTTTAATGTTCCATGAACAAGGATACCCAGAGCTCTCTGAACATCAACTCTTTCCAATCTCACACCATTGCGTCACACATTCTGTTTCACTGTATTTTCAACCAAAATTGAGATCTCCAAGCTTTTCCACATTATATTGCATCTGTCATGTCATTGCCTATCCACACACCTGTCCATATCCCCTCGAAGCCCCCTCACGTGTGTGTGTGGTGTGTCTGTGTGTGTATGTTGGTGTGTGTGTGTATGTTTGTGTGTGTGTGTGTGTGTTTGTGTGTGTGTGTGTGTGTATGTTTGTGTGTGTGTGTATGTGTGTGGTGTATGTTTGTGTTTGTGTGTGTGTGTGTGTTTGTGTGTGTGTGTGTGTGTGTGTTTGTGTGTGTGTGTGTGTTTGTGTGTGTGTTGTGTGTGTGTATGTTTGTGTGTGTGTCTGTGTATGTTTGTGTGTGATTTAAACATGTTCAGTGAGTAGTCACATTCATGGAAATGAAGTATAATTCAAATCAGAACTACAAAGAACAAAACAGCACAAGGGAAACAGGCCCTTCGGCCCAACGAGCCCGCGCTGCCACCCTGATGTTCCCACCTCCACCCGCGACCCCATCCATATTTATAGATCTATGGATTAAAAACCAAATTTGAGACAATTTAGGGAGAATTTATTTTGCCAATTAGCCCACATCTTTGGGATGTGGGAGGAAACCGGAGCACCCGGAGAAAACCCACGCAAGCATGCACAAACTCCCACAGACACAGACCCAAATCCATGTATCTGCACAGCACAGTGATAGTCACTGAGCTGTCGTGTTGCCCAACAAATGGTCCAGGTCAAACATACACTAACAACGTGAAGCAGTAGGATACTCTCGAAAAAGATCCAAGAGCAGCCCTCTCATGACCCATTGCGTGTATGCCCCTCGTTAGACAACAAGGTGGACCAAAGCACCTGTAGGATAAAAACAAGTACATCAATATCATCAACTATTTACACACTTCCCAGGGACTCCCAAGGCTCATGATCCCAGGGCACCCCCAGACCCCCTCTTTAATCTCTTCCCCCCACCAGGCCCCCTCTTTAATCTCTTCCCCCCACCAGGCCCCCTCTTTAATCTCTTCCCCCCACCAGGCCCCCTCTTTTAATCTCTTGTCTCTTTATCTCTTCCCCCACCAGGCCCTCTTTAATCTCTTCCCCCCCAGCCATTCTTTTCCCCCCACCAGGCCCCCTCTTTAATCTCTTCCCCCCACAGGCCCCCCCTAATCTCTTCCCCCCCACCAGACCTCTTTAATCTTTACCCCCTCTTTAATCTCTCCCCCCCACCAAATCTCTTCCCCCCCACCAGGCCCCTCTTTTAGCCAGACCCCCTCTTTAATCTCTTCCCCCACCCTGCCTCTTAAATCTTTAACCCCCTTGGTCTTCCCCCCCCCAATCCCCACAGGCCCCCCTTTAATCTATTCCCCCCACCAGCCCCTCTTTATCTCGCACCCCCACCAGGCCCCTCTTAATTCTTCCCCAGACCCCCTCTTTAATCTTTCCCCCCCCAGCCCCCCTCTTTAATCTCTTCCCCACCAGGCCACTGTTTAATCTCTTCCCCCCACCAGACCCCCTCTCTTTCCCCCCCCAGCCCCCGCTAATCTCTCCCCCAGCCCCCCTCTTTAATCTCTTCCCCCAGACCCCTCTTTAATCTTCCCCCCCCCACTCTTAATCTTTCCCCCCCCCACCAGGCCTCTTTTTAATCTCTCCCCCCCACCACCCGCCCCCAGACCCCCTCTTTAATCTCTTCCCCCCCACCAGGCCCCCTCTTAATCTCTTCCCCCCCCAGGCAGCCTCTTTAATCTCTTCCCCCCACCAGCCCTCCTCTTTAATCTCTCCCCCCCACCAGGCCCCTCTTTAATCTCTTCACCCCAGTCTTTTATCCCCCCCCCCCCACCAGGCCCCACTTTAATCTCTCTCCCCCCAGAACCCACTTTATCTCTTCCCCCACCGGCCCAACTTTAATCTGTCCCCCCCACCAGGCCCCCTTTTAATCTCTTCCCGCCCCAGACCCCCTCTTTAATCTCTTCCCCCCCCCACCAGGCCTCCTCTTTAATCTCTTCCCCTCCACCAGACCCCATCTTTATCCCCCACCAGGCCCCCTGTTTAATCCTTCCCCCCACCAGGCCCCTCTTTAATCTCTTCCCCCACAGGCCCCTCTTTATCTCTTCCCCCCCCCAGACCCCCTCTTTAATCTCTCCCCAGACCCCTTTTTATCTCTTCCTCACCCAGACCCCTCCTTAATTCTCTCCCCCCCCCACCGGCCCCCTCTTTAATCGATTCCCCCACCAGGCCCGCTGTTTAATCTCTTCCCCCCCCACCAGGCCCCATCTTTAATCTCCATTTAAACCCCTCTGACCTTCCCCACTGCCACATCTCTCTCTGTCCCCATCCCCGATCCTCTCTGCCCAATCTTCACCCCACCCTGCTCAAAGGCATCCACTGCTAAACCTCCCAGACTCCCCGGGATTCCCCCTGAGCCCACTTCCAATCCTTCTAAACCTCGAAGCCTTCTAATCCCTCAATCTCCCCTAATTCCCTCCTGCAATTCCTCTTTCTCCTGCCTGATTCCCTATCCCTCTGCCTCATCTCCTTCAATCTGACACTATCGCCCCGCTCTTCCCCTCAATCTCTCTCCTGCACCTCCTCTTCTCCCCAATCTCTCTCCGACACCCACCTCTTCCCCTCAATCTCTCTCCCATGTCCATTGCCAATCTGACTCTTAAAGACGCTGAATCTCCCAAGCTCCTGCCCAATTCCTGAGCACCCCCCCACCCTCAGGCTCCCTCTGCCCCTCCTCATCTGACTCACACCCCCTTCATCTAACTCCTTTTCGGACCCTCTCCAGATTCTAAGCCCCCTGAGATTTCTCTAGAATCTCCTTGGATCGCACCCCCCAACCTTTGCTGCATCCCTCTGCTCCCAAATCCTGCTCCCCCCCTTCAATCTTTCTGAGCCCCAAACTACATCTCTTAATTCCCCCACTTCTGGATCGTTCCCCCTCCCAGATCTCTCCTGTATCCCTCAAACCCCCAGAAATTCCTCCCTAAGCCACTCTTCCCAAATCCCTCTCGATTTTCCCTGATCCCCTCCCTCAGTCCCTGCTGCTGAATCTCTGAATCCCAAATTCCTCAAAAGATCCTCCCTTAAATCCCCCTGAATCCCTCTAATTCCCCACCAGAATCCCTCCCTCTCCCCTTTAATCCCTCTCAGTCCCTCCCCACTCCAGCTGAATGTCATCCCTCCCCATAATCCCTTTAAATCTCCCACCCACCAAATTCTTCCCCCTCGGCCCTATACCCCACCGCTGCCCAAACTCTCTTCCGTCCCCCTCCAAATCCCTCTCCGCCCCCAATTCCACCAAGTTCCCCCTCCTGCCCTCACCCTGGTCAATTCTCAATCCCTCCCTGTGATCAGCCCTGAGACTGACAGAATACACCCCCCCCTTTCTAATGACTGTACGCCACCCCACCCCACCCGTCAATCCCCCTCCACTCCCCCTGTAAACAGCTCCTGGTCCAGTTGGAGGTGGAAACTGCCCGTTTTAAACCTAAACTTTCAAATGACTAATTCCCCTGACGCCTGTGTTATAATATCCCCACCCCCCATCCTGTACGACAGACCCCACGTCTGATTCCACCCCCACCCTCTCCTCCGTTGCCCCCTTTCTCTAATAACCCCTGACTCTGGACAGCCTATGTTATAACTCAATCACTCAGAAACCCCCCCCTCCCCCTGACACACAGACCACTAACCCTCAGTGTAAAAGCCCCCGACGGTGTATCTGTGTATAAAAATCAACCACGTAAACGCAGGGATTTTTATTAATATCTTTCTCTCTGGTTATAGCTCTTGTCCGAAGATTCCTCGCAGCAAAACTATTTGCTCTCTGCGTCGTCAAAGTTTCCAAATGAATTCTCCTTAGAAGAGAGAGAGAAAATAAAGTGAAACTTGATTAAACACAAAAAAGCTGATTGTAAACAATAAAATGCACAGCAAGATCCAAAGACTTGCTGAAATTCACAATCTCACTCTGGGGCGGTCGGGGAACATTCATTTTCACATCCTCCTTATTAAACCCTGACAAAATGGGAACACCTTTCAAATGAATTAAACTTCCAAATGCCTCCTGACTGTCCTGATACTTAATTTATTAAAGCACATCAAAGCATTCTGGGGAGGGGCTTTAGTCCAGAGACAGGCCAGTGAATTAACACAGGATCCCCCCAATGAAGTTCCCCCTCCTATCAGTCACCTCTCCTCTGCTCTCCCCTTCCCTGTTTCTCCCTCTCTGTCTCTTACACGGTCCCCCCAGATCTACACCTGGCTCCCTGCCTCTCTCTCTCTCTCTCTCTCTTCCTCTCTCTGTCTTGCTATCTAATATTATGAAGTTGCATATATAAAGATCAAAGTGTGGTGTTTTACGAATATAAATACTGAAAAGTTGCTAAAAAAAAACCCAAACTAACTCATCCAGCGTTGCGTCTTTAGAAAGCCTGTGACTTTGTGCCTGGGATTTTAAACGGCAAAAAACAACTTCATAACATTTGTGTCCAAAGCAGCAGCCAGAATCCCGGCAGGCTTTGAATTGGACCCGTGGTTTTAAAACAAGCTCTCAATCACACACAATCAACAGACAGTTTCATTTACAGATATTTCATTTACTCTCTGCCACCCACCAAAGGGTTAACCTGTTTGTAACTAATTACTAAGCCGGGATATTTTAACCCCAGGGTTTTAAACTGCAGCCCCCCGCTCCTCACACCCCACAATTTAACCAGAACTGGTTCATCTGAGATCCGGGGTCGGGTGGGGGGGAAAGGATTAAAATCTGGATACAC
The DNA here is from genome assembly GCA_024679065.1 of Sphyrna mokarran. Classification (NCBI taxonomy): domain Eukaryota; kingdom Metazoa; phylum Chordata; class Chondrichthyes; order Carcharhiniformes; family Carcharhinidae; genus Sphyrna; species Sphyrna mokarran. The sequence goes on from JAGIQG010000041.1 coordinate 1,508,735, forward strand.
CCCCACCCCCAACCTCAGTCCCCAGAAAGAGTTAAACTCCCCTCTTTAACCCGGGAACAAGCTGTGTCCGTCCCTCTGGGACAGACTTTTTAAAATCACCCTCCCAGCAGGGATTTATTTCTGTGAATCAGGAATCCCAGAACGGTGTGACTGAGGATTTTCTCCAGAGACTGGGAGCTGGACACTCACTCCACACGAGAGATTCCCCCCACTCTCCCCCAGATCCTGTGTCTGTTCCCACCCCCTCACTGCAACTCCCCACAAACCTCACTTTTGTTGTCTTGTCCTGTTTACTCCTCACTCCCCCTCTCTCTTTCTCTGTCTTTGTCTCTTTCTGTCTCCCTGTCTTTCCCTCCCTGTCTATCTTTCTTTCTCCTTGTCTCTATCTCTTCCCCACCCCCCATCTTTCTCTGTCTCCCTGTCTTGCTCTGTCTTTTTTTACTCTCTCTCTCCCCCCATCTTTTTCTCCTCTCTGTCATATTTGTCTCCCTGTCTTTCTCTAACTCCCTGTATTTCTCTCCCCATATGTCTTTTGTCTTTTTCCCTCTGTTTGTCTCCCTCTCTCTCCCTCTCCCTGTCTAATATTATGAAACTATATATAACAGCAGCGGAAGAAAGTTCACACTTCCCACAGACGCCTGGTATTATATTAATTGAGGGTGACTCTATTCTGTAATGATTTATTTCATTATTCCTGAGTGAGTCTTGTCATTGGAACAACATTGTTGGGGAGTTTATTCAGTTTGTTCATTATTTTAATAAGGTTGTAACCACCCCCCCAACCAGTCTAAATTAAAGAGCTGTTAGTTGTTCCTGATAGAGAGAGAGTGTCAGATCCTGTTTTTATTTACCAATTCCTCCCACAACCCAAAGATGTGCGGGTTCGGTGGACTGGGCCGTGTTAAATTGACCCCAGTGTCGGGGGATCAGCAGGTTAAAAGTGCAGGATTACGGGAATAAGGCCTGGGTGGGATTGTGATCAGTACAGACTGGATGGGCTGAATGGCCTCCTTCTGCGCTGTAGGGATTCTATGTCTAAAACCAGTAGCTTCTTAATATCTCACACACACTTATTTAAGGGGAGTTTTATCCTTTTGGGGGTTCCAGAATCACACAGAGGGAAACATCACCCCAGCGTAGTAACAATATTTATAATTCCACAATCACACCACCACCACTCCCCGCCCCATTAGTCAATGAGTGAATGACTCAAGTTAAAATGAAGTTAATTCTGCACAGCAAGATTCCACTGGCAGTCCCACAAGGAGGAGACACCCCCCCAGACTCTCTGTCCCTTCCCCCCTGCCCCTCCTGAGACCCTCACACCTTCCCCACCTTCTTTCTCTGTTTAGCTCTCCCTCCATTTCTCTATCTCTCTCTCTGCCTCCTCCCCCTCCCCAGCCCTTCCCCTCCCCCTCAATCTTTCCTGTTTAAAGTTCCGCTCAGGGTCCCAGTGCGAGGAATAGGGAGCCAGACTCACCTGTGTACACAGCAAGATCCCACTTATACACACACACGCACACACACACAACCTGGTGCGGGCTGGATTAAATAAATCTTGTGGATGAGGATTGCAGGAGAGTGTGTAGGGAATGGGATCCGCACCTTCCTCTCCCTAAATTAAATTGACAACAATTCACACTGGGGTTTTCTTTCACATTTTATTGAGAGATGAAATATAGATGGGAATGTGTGAGGAGAGAGAGAGGGGAGGGGGTGCAGGGACTGGTAGAACACTGGAGAGACAGAAACAGGGAAATTCTATACCTCCCAATCCAAATAGAAATTCCTGGGAAAACAGAGAGAGAGAAAAGAATCTGGAGTCACACAGCACAGAAACAGGCCCTTCGGCCCACCAGCTCAATGCTGGCCCATCAAATCCCATTTCATACTCCATCATTCCCCAGCACTTGCTCCGTAGCCTACGAAGCCTCGGCGATTAAAGAGCTTGAATTTACCCAACCCCCTTTCAAGCTTTTTCCTTGAACCCGCTTTTAGCGGTCCCTGAGCCGGGTCTTGTTTAAAAATAATTTGGTGATTTGTTTTATACAGAGAGGCAGAGAGAGAGGTGAAGACAGTGACATTCTCTCCCTGGCACCCCGGCAAGCTCAAAGACACAGAAGCTGCAGACACACACACACACAAACTGCTTTGGTAAGTATCCCCAATCTCTCTCTCTCTCTGTCTCTTTATCTATGTCTTTGTGTGTGTGTCTCTCTCTCTCTCTCTCAGTAAATACATTGCAGTGTTAACGAGAGCCTTATTTGTCACACTAACAGACTTTAAAACTTTAAGTATCTCTGTCTCTTTATCTCTCTCTCTTTCTGTCACTTTATGTCTCTGTGTGTGTCTCTGTCTGTAACTTATTTGCAGTGTAACTTATTAATTATGAGTCTTGTGACAGTAATAAATACATTTTAAAACTTTCAACTTTGATACAAAGTTGGAAGAAACTCCGATACAAAGTTGGAAGAAACTCCAGGGAGTGTTTGTGAAGATGTTGGGGGTTGTGGAAAGGTCAATGTGTAACAAGCTGAGGGAAGGGGTTTCCAGTTCACATCTTGCTGCTGTTTGGGGCAATGGGAGTTCCCTTTACATTTACAGGGAGCTCTGAAACCTCAGGGCTTTCTGCCTGCCTCTGTTTGAACAGTTTCACATGTTTAAACACTCAGACCTCTGGCCCTTGTTGGGAATATCAGAATATCTAACTGCTCCCCCACCCCCACCCCCTACACACCCCCACCCTGTACACACTCCCACAAACTCCCCCACTCTGTGTGTGTGTTGTACAAATTCTGGAAACTTCCCCACAGTCCCCTGAAAGTTTTTAAACTGAGCAAACCCATCTTTTTAAAATAAAATCCCTATGGTACACAGCAAGATCCCAAGGTGCAGTCAGCTGTGTTCAGTGTTTTTTACTTTGGGAACTGTCTATACAGAGAGAGGCAGAGAGAGGGACTGAGACAGTGAAATCAAATCCTCTCCGGGACACCCAAAATGAAGATTACACAGCACAAAATCCCAGGATTGCTGCTTTCCAGATTTTACTGAGAGATTGTCCAACTAAATATTAATTCCTGGAAAAAAGAGGGAGAGAGAGAATAAAAAAGAGAAGCAGATAGAGGAAGGGAGTGGAGAGAAAAGCAGACAGAAATAGACAGAATGGGGGAAAAGCTGTGGAGAGGATGGAATGAAAATCTGAAGATCGGAAAACTGAATTTTATTTAACAGTGAGGAACAGCGCTCTGTCTCCTACCCCTGTTACTTTAGATTTAAAACAAACTTACAGACAATTTCATTAATAATTTTTACTCTTTGTCACCCACCAAAGGGTTAAAGTGTTTGCAAATCTGGTCAATTTTTTTTAGCTCCAGGGTTTTAAACTCCAGCCCCACCCACACCTCTCTCTCTCTCCCTCTCCCTAAATTAAATTGACAACAATTCACACTGGGGTTTTCTTTCACATTTTATTGAGAGATGAAATATAGATGGGAATGTGTGGGGAGAGAGAGAGGGGAGGGGGTGCAGGGATTGGTAAGAACACTGGAGAGACAGAGACAGGGAATTTCTATACCGCCACCCCCCCCAATCCAAATAGAAATTCCTGGGAAAACAGAGAGAGAGAAAAGAATCTGGAGTCACACAGCACAGAAACAGGCCCTTCGGCCCACCAGCTCAATGCTGGCCCATCAAATCCCAATCTATACTCCTCCCGTTCCCCAGCACTTGCTCCATAGCCTACGATACCTCGGCGATTAAAGAGCTTGAATTTACCCAACCCCCTTTCAAGCTTTTACCTTGAACCCGCTTTGCGATCCCTGAGCCGGATCCTGTTTAAAAATAAAAAGTGTGATCGCTGTTGTAGTGCGGGGTAAAGGCCACAGGCCCGGAGTGTGCACAGCAAGATCCCACAGCAGCAGCAATGTGAACCGAAATTAGATGGGACACTATCCTCCCCCACCCTCTTGCCTGCTGGGTGCCCCCTTCTCCACTCACTATCCTGTATGTGTGTGTGTGTGTGTGTGTGTGTGTGGGGCATCATCTCAAATCTCCAGATAGACTGGAACTCCATCTTTAAAAGAAGCCAAATCCGTTTCTAGACAAAATAAATCGCAGTGGTGCACAGCAAGATTCCACAAGGTGCATCAGATGTTTATACAGAGAGAGCGAGTGAGGCAGAGACAGGCTGAGACAGAGAAATCCCACTCCCAGGACCCTCAGAATTAAACGGGACCACCGTCCCTCACTGAAGCCCTCTCCCTCTAATAGCCTCTGTCTCTCCCCCTGCATCTAACCCACACCTACAGCTGTTTCCATCCCTCTCTCTCCCCGTCTCTGTCTCCATCTGCTTCTGCTACAGAAGAGACAGAGAGAGAGAAACAAGGAGAGAGAGAGAAACAGGGAGAGACAAAGATAAAGAGAGATAAATATTTGATAATAATGTGACCATATAAAATTAATTGTGTGTACTATTATTTGGTGATTTGTTTTATACAGAGAGGCAGAGAGAGAGGTGAAGACAGTGACATTCTCTCCCTGGCACCCCGGCAAGCTCAAACACACAGAAGCTGCAGACACTCACACACACAAACTGCTTTGGTAAGTTTCCCCAATCTCTCTCTCTCTCTGTCTCTTTATCTGTGTCTCTGTGTGTGTCTCTCTCTCTCTGTAACTTATTTGCAGTGTAACTTATTACTGTCAGCCTTGTGACAGCAATAATACATTTTAAAACTTTCAAATTTAAAATCTAACTGTCTGTCTGTGTCTGAATACAGACGCCAGGTCAGTGCCAGATTGAGAGGGGGTCAGTATTGAGCAGAATTTTCAGACAGTTTGTTATAAAGTTTCAAGAAACTCCAGGCAGTGTTTGTGAACATGTTGGGGGTTGTGGAAAGGTCAGAGACAGGGAGAGAGAGAGATAAGAGAGAGTGAGAGAGAGAAGGAGAGAGAGAGAGAGCGACAGAGATAAATAAAAGAGAGAGAGAGAGATTTGATAATTAATTGTGTCTGGTCACATTACTGAGTGTCCTGTAATTTGGCAATTTATTTTTTGTTACAGAGAGACAGAGAGAGGAGACTTTGTGGTCCCTGAGCCAGATTTTGTTTAAAAATAAGAAGTGTGGTTGCTGTTGCAGTGCGGGGCAAAGGTCACAGGCCCAGTGTGTGCACAGCAAGATCCCACAGCAGCAGCAATGTGAACCTAAATCAGATGGGACACTATCCTCCCCCACACAACCCCCACCCACTCTTGTGATCTCCCTTCCCCACTGGCTATCCTGTGTGTGTGGGACACCATCCCAAATCTCCACAAAGGCTGGAGCTCTGTCCTTAAACAAAGCCAAATTCCTTTTTAAAACAAAAATCCCAGTGGTGCACAGCAAGATCCCACAAGGTGCAGTCAGCTGTGTTGAGTGTTTTTTACTTTGGGAAATGTTTATACAGAGAGAGAGAGAGAGAGAGGCAGAGACAGTGAAATGAACACCCCAACCCCCACCCCCACCCCGGGGTACCCAGAATGAAAATTACACAGCACAAAATCCCAGGATTGCTGCTTTCCAGATTTTACTGAGAGATTGTCAAACTAAATATTAATTCATGAGAAAAAGAGGGAGAGAATAAAAAAGAGAGGCAGATAGAGGAAGGAAATGGAGAGAAAAGCAGAGAGAAATAGACAGAATGGGGGAAAAGCTGTGGAGAGGATGGAATGAAAATCTGAAGATTGGAAAACTGAATTTTATTTAACAATGAGGAACAGTGCTGTGTCTCCTACCCCTGTTATTTTAGATTTAAAACAAACTTACAGACAGTTTCATCAATAATTTACCCTTTGTCACCCACCAAAGGGTTAATGTGTTTGCAAATCCGGGAAATTTTTATTTACCCCCAGGATTTTAAACTCCAGCTCCTCCCCCCCGCCCCAACACCCCACAATCTACCCAGAACTGGTTCTCTATCTCTCGCTCTCTGCCTCCTTCCCCAAGCCCCCTCCTTCCTCCTCAATCTTTCCTGTTTAAAGTTCCCCTCATGGTGTGAGGAAATAAGGAGCCTCCCCGTCCTCCCCACCCATGTACACAGCAAGATCCCACACACAGACACACGCTACCTGCTGAGGGTTAACTAAATGTCATGGGGTGAAGACTGCAGCAGAGTGTGTGGGGAATGGGATCCACACCTCTCTCTCTCTCTTCCTTTCCCCAAATTAAATTGACAACAATTCACACTGGGATTTTCTTTCACATTTTATTGAGAGATGAAATATAGATGGGAATGTGTGGGGAGAGAGAGAGGGGAGAGGGTGCAGGGATTCGTAAGAACACTGGAGAGACAGAGACAGGGAATTTCTATACCCCCCGCCCCCAATCCAAATAGAAATTTGCTGTTGCAGTGCGGGGTAAATTCACAGGCCCTGTATGTGCACAGCAAGATCCCACAGCAGCAGCAATGTGAACCTAAATCAGATGGGACACTGTCCTCCCCCACACCACCCCACCCTCCTGCCTGCTGTGGGCCCCCTTCCCCACTCACTACCCCCTGTGTGTGTGGGGGGGACATCATCTCAAATCTCCAGATAGGCAGCAACTCTGTCTTTAAACGAAGCCGAATCGTTTTTTTAAACAAAAAAAAATTCGCAAAGGTGCACAGCAAGATCCCACAAGGTGCAGTCAGATGTGTTGCGTTTTTTTTAACTTTGGGAAATGTTTATATAGGGAGAGCGAGTGAGGCAGAGAGAGGCTGAGACAGTCAAATCTCCCCCACCCCTCCCGGAACGCTCAGAATTAAACAGGACCCTTGTCCTTCACTGAAGCCCCCCCCACCCCGCCTCTAACTGTCTGTGTCTCTCCCCCTGCATCTAACCCACACCTACAGCTGTTTCCATCCCTCCCTCTCTCCCTGTCTCTGTCTCCATCCGTTTCTGCTATAGAAGAGACAGAGAGAGAGAGAGACACACACACAGAAAGTCAGAGAGAGAAATTGAGACAGGGAGAGAGAGAAAGACAGAGAGAGGAAAACAGATGGAGACAGAGACAAGGAGAGAGTTAAAGAGAAAGACAGAGAGAGAGAGAGCAGGGAGAGACAAAGACAGAGAGAGATTTGATAATGAATTGTGTATGGTCACATTATTGAGTGTGCTGTAATTTGGTGATTTGTTTTATACAGAGAGGCAGAGAGAAAGGTGAAGACAGTGACATTCTCTCCCTGGCACCCCGGCAAGCTCAAAGCTGCAGACACTCACACACACAAACTGCTTTGGTAAGTGAAACCATCCTGGCTGAATATCTCATCCCTAAAGAGTCACAGAGAGGGATATCTGATAAATAAATGTGTTACTGATCCCACTCTGGATGCTCCCTCTCTCTCCCGCAGTAACTTAATTGCAGTGTTAATGTAAGCCTTACTTGTGACACTGATAAACAAACTTTAAATACCTTCTCTCTCTCTCTCTCTCCCCCTCTGCCTCTTTATGTCTCTGTGTATCTCTGCCTCTCTCAACAACTTCACTGCAGTGTGTGTGTAAGCCTCATTTGTGACACTAATAAACTTTAAAATATTAAGGACCCTCTCTCTCTCTCTTTCTGATTCGTTATCTATGTCTCTGTGTGCCTTTCTGTCTTGCTGTCACTCTCTCTAACTCCATTGCAGTGTTAATGTAACCCTTGTGCCATTTTATTTAACAATTAGGAACAGTGATCTGTCTCCCACCCCTGCTATTTTAGATTTAAAACAAACTTACAGACAGTTCCATCAATAATTTACTTGATGCCACCCACCAAAGGATTAATGTGTTTGTGACAAATTACAAAGCCGGGATATTTTAAGCCCAGGGTTTTAAACTCCATCCCCCTCCACACCCCACAATCCAATCCACTCTGGATGCTCCCTCTGTCTCTGTCTGTCAGTAACTTCATTGAAGTGTTAATGTGAGCCTCACTTATGACACTAATAAACTTTAAAACTTTAAGAAACCTCTCTGTCCCTTTATCTCTCTCTCTTTCTGTCTCTTTATCTATGTCTCTGTGTGTGTCTCTCTCTTTCTCTCCTTCTCAGTAATTTCTTTGCAGTGTTAATGTAAGCCTTGCGACAGTAATAAATAAATTTTAAAACTTTTAACTTAAAACCTATCTCTATCTCTGCCTGAACTCAACCCCAGGTCAGTGCCAGATTGAGAGGCGGGGTCAATATTGAGCAGAATGGACAGACAGTTTGATATAAACTTGGAAGAAACTCCAGGGAGTGTTTGTGAAGATGTTGGGGGTTGTGGGAAGGTCAGTGTGTAACAAGATGAGGGAAGGGGTTTCCAGTGCACATCTTGCTGCTGTTGGGGGCAATGGGAGTTCTCTTCACATTTACAGGGAATTCTGAAACCTCAGGGCTTTCTGCCTGCCTCTGTTTGAACAGTTTCACATGTTTAAACACTCAGAACTCTGGCCCTTGTTGGGAATATCAGAATACCAGAATATCACACTACCCACCCCCCAGTACACACCGCCCTTCCCCCCCCCACAAACCCCCCACCCTGTGTGCGTGTTGTCCCAAGTCTGGAGACTTGCCCACAGTCCCTGAAAGTTTTTAAACTCCCTCTGAGAACCCCCCCCCCCTTTTAAAGCAAAATCCCTGTGCTGCACAGCAAGATCCCACAAGGTGCATTCAGCTGTGTGGAGTGTTTTTTACTTTGGGAAATGTTTATACAGAGAGAGAGTGGGCAGAGAGAGGCTGAGACAGTGAACTCAAACCCTTCCCGGGACACCCAGAATGAAAATAACACAGCACAAAATCCCTGAGAGACATTCTGGTGAATGATCGGGAAAAATGCTAGTGAGAGACAGAGACATTATGAAGAGTGATCGACAGATGGGGAGAATGCACGAAGGAGAGAGAGAGAGAGATGAATGGAAAGAAACAGGAAGGGAGAGACAGCTGGAGATAGGTGAAAAGTACTGGAGAGAGAGAGAGAAAAACACAGAGAGAAATGGACAGAATGAGGAAGAAAGCTGTGGAGGGGAAGATAAAGTTCAGAAAATTGAATTGTAATGTCCTGTGTGAAACTGATTGAACATTCGGGTAAATCACTCTCTCCCACCCCTGTTATTCTGGATTTCTATCAAACTTTTAGACTTTCATATTACAGATATTGAATTTACTCTTTGCCACCCACCAAAGAGTTTACATGTTTGTGACTAATTACAAAGCTAAGATCTTTTAACCTCTATCCCCCCACCCGTTCCCCACACCCCACAATCTAACCACAACTGGCTCATCCGAGGAAGCGAGATTAAAACTAAAACTGGATCGGGATAATAAAGAGACAACAACTCACGTGCGGCCTATAGAACAGGACTCAGTCCATCCATCCTCCTCTGGAAAAAAGCCCCTTGTCCCAGGATTCCTAGTCCCATTGCAAGCTTCAAAATGCAAATCCCTGGGGAGAAGAGAAAATTATGAATTAAAATACAAAAACATGTTTAAATTAAACAGCACAAGAACCCAGGATTCCCCCTTCTCAGATTTTACTGAGAGATTGTTCAGCTAAATTATTATTTAGTTGGGAAGAGAGAGGGATTCTAATTCATTTAAACACTAGAAAATGTTTAAATTAAACAGCACAAGAACCCAGGATTCCTCCTTCTCAGATCTTATTGAGAGATTCTTCAGCTAAATATTAATTCCTTGGGAAGAAACAGAATCTAATTAATTTAAATACTAGAAAATGTTGAAATTAAACAGCACGAGAAACAAGGATTCCCCCATCTAAGATTTGACTGAGAGATTGTCCATCTAAATATTAATTCTTAATATTAGGGGTCTTTTAAGAGACTTCTGGATGAGTACATGGGATTTAATAGGATTAAGAGTTATAGGTAGGCCTAGTAGGTAGAGATAATGTTCAGTGCAACTTGTCGGCCGAAGGGCCTGTTTCTGCTGTAGCTTTTCTATGATTCTATGTTTCTATAAATCTTAATTCCTTGGGAAGGGAGAGAGAATATAATTAATTTAAATACTAGAAAATGTTTAAATTAAACAGCACAAGAACCCAGGATTCCCCCTTCTCCAATCTTACTGAGAGAGTGCTCAGCTAAATAATAATTCCTGGGAGAAAGAGCAAGAGAGAGAATAAAAGAGAGGAAAATGGAGAGAAAGAGAGAGAGAGAAAGCAGAGAGAAATAGACAGAATGGGGGAAAAGCTGTGGAGAGGATGGAAAGGAAACTTGAAGTTCTGAAAACAGAATTGTAAAGGGGTCTGTGAATTTTATTTAACAATTAGGAACAGCGCTCTGTCTCCCACCCCCTGTTATTTTAGATTTAAAATAAACTTACAGACACTTTCATCAATAATTTACTCTCTGCCACCCACCAAAGGGTTAATGTGTTTGTAACTAATTACAAAGCCGGGATATTTTAACCCTAGGGTTTTAAATTCCAGTCCCCCCACACCCCACAATCTAACCAGAACTGGTTCATCTGAGGAAGCGAGATTAAAATTAAACCTGGATCGGGATAATAAAGAGACAACAACTCACGTGCGGCCTATAGAACAGGCCTCAGTCCATCCATCCTCCTCTGGAGAAAAGCCCCTTGTCCAAGGATTCCCAGTCCCATTGCAATCTTCAAAATTCAAATCCCTGGGGAGAAGAGAAAATAATGAATTAAAATACAAGAACATGTTTAAATTATACAGCACAAGAACCCAGCATTCCACCTTCTCAGTTACACTATCTCTCAGTAAAATCTAAATATTAATTCTTGGGGAAAAGAGAGAGAAATATATTAAAATATAAGAACATATTTAAACAGGACAAAAGCCCAGGATTCCCCCTTCTCAATTACACAATTTTCTTAATAAAATCTAAATCTTAATACTTGAGGGAGGAGATGGAGAGAAAGAGAGAAAACAGAGTGAAATGGACAGAATGGGGGAAAGGCTTTAGAGAGGGCAAAATGAATGTCTGAAGTTTTGAAAACTGAATTGTAAAGGCCTCTGTGAATTTTATTTAACAATTAGGAACAGCGCTTTGTCTCCCACCCCCTGTTATTTTAGATTTAAAACAAACTTTTAGACAGTTTCAAATCAGAGGTGTTTAATTTACTCTCTGCCACCCCAAAAAGGGTTAACATGTTTGTGACTAATTACAAAGCCGGGATATTTTAACCCTAGGGTTTTAAACTCCAGCACCCTCCCCACACCCCATAATCTAACCAGAACTGGTTCATCCGAGGAAGTGAGATTAAAATTAAACCTGGATCGGGATAATAAAGAGACAACAACTCACGTGTGGCCTATAGAACAGGCCTCAGTCCATCCATCCTCCTCTGGAGAAAAGCCCCTTGTCCAAGGATTCCCAGTCCCATTGCAATCTTCAAAATTCAAATCCCTGGGGAGAAGAGAAAATAATGAATTAAAATACAAGAACATGTTTAAATTAAACAGCACAAGAGCCCAGGATTCCCCCTTCTCAGTTACACAGTCTCTCAGTAAAATCTAAATATTAATTCTTGGGGAAAAGAGAGAGAAATATATTAAAATATAAGAAAATGTTTAAATTAAATAGCACAAGAGCCCAGGATTCCCCCTTCTCAATTACATTATCAGTAAAACTAACTATTAATTCTTGAGGAACAGAGAGAGAAATAAATTAAGATTGAAGAAAATGTTTAAATTAGATAACATAAGAAGAGCCCAGGACACCTCCTCCCCACCCCCCACCCCACCCCGCCTTCTCAGTTACACAATCTCTCAGTAATATTAATTCTTGGGGAAGGGAGAGGGAGAGAAAATAATTAAAATGCAAGAATCTATTCAAATTAAGAAGCACAGCAAAACCCCAGAATCTCCCCTCTCAGTTACACAATCTCTCAGTAACATACAAACACAATAAGTCAGTTGTAAAGCAGATGGTATAATTAATTGAGTGATAAAAGACTTACCAGGGACACCAACAATAGCGAGGATTGGATAGTAACCTGCCTGAATAATCCGCAATATGATGTAGATCTTGTCTTTAAATGGCAGCCAAACATAATCTGTCAAAAGTAGGTAAGGAGCTACAGATAAACTTCTGCTCATCGTTGGAACATTTGTATCTCTGGTTTTCCAATTATGATCCGTTGGTGTAAAATTCCAATCCCGTATTCTCATGTCGGGGGTCACGATTGAAACATTCAAATCCAATGTTTACAATCTGTCAATCTCAGATTGTGTCTTCTTGTCTCCCTCCGTCTCCAGGTGCTGATTCCAGATATATCCAGTGGTTACAGACAGATACTATGAGAGATAACATTGAAAGGAGTCTCATTTTAAAGAAGATGAAATCCCTCAAGGAAAACAGTTAGGAATTTTGTTTTCATTCTCTTGAAAAACACATTCAGTTAACCCCTTGCGATAAGACAAGTTTTGCATCAGACACTGATTTCAAGCTGTCAATCATTGGTGGACGTTGAAAGTGAGGCCCGGGGATTGGAAGAATGAACATGTTAGGATATGACTAAAAGAAGACAAGATGATAAGTACAGTAACTGGCTTTGCAGTGACAACCGTGCCCAGTTTCCAGACATTATGATTAAGGAAAGAAAATTGTGTTTCTTCGAATATATAAATTAAAAATAAACGACAAGCAGTATGGCTTCATTAATGAAAAAAAAACATTTCTGACCAACTTAAAGGAAGTTAGATGAGCTAAGGGAAATTTTATTTCTCATCATGTGGTTGTTTTAGGCTTGCAGACACATAGAGCAAAACAAATGTTATCAGCTGTAATTCAGTAGCTGCGGCATGGAAACTGAAACACACAGATTGCAGGCCGTTGTGGTGTGGTTGTGACACTGATAAGATGCAGAAATCAGAGAAGTGCCGTCGTGTTACAAATCAAAAATGCCAAATATATACAGTAGTTTCCATGGAATGTTAAAACTCTGCCTCTGCATTTCATTCAACAAACAGTCCATTCTTGAGCATAAAGAAAATAATTTCAAAACTTGAGAAGGAGGCATTTGTCGAAGCGGTAAAGAAACACAGTGTTGTTCAAGCTCTTAGTGAACATACAACGGCTGTTGAAGTCAAAAGACACATGCAGCTGAAATTGAAATTATATTTGAATGGAACAAATAGGTTCGATATAATTGTTCTAATGTGCAAAGATTTGCATGTCTTCTAAGATGTAAAGCTTGCTTAACACTTCGCTAAAAAATAATAAAAAGTATAATAATTAAATAAAGACAGTTTTGTTATTCACTGGACAGTAGTCTATTTCTGAGCTCACTCCGGCAGTATATTTTGGACCAAGGCTCAGCACCTTAGAGAAGGTGCAGAAGCGCATTCTAAAATGATCCAGGAAGGTAAGAGTTGGAAGAAAGGGTAGTACTTTATTGGTCATCACCTGCGCACCAATCTACGGTCGCACTGTTGCCTGTTTAGCCTTTAAAATAACGGTTTTCTCGACAAGTAGGTCAAGATTGGACAGGTCACAAGAACCGATATGAAAGGGAAGAGTGAAGGGTAATCAACATCGCACACACGTGTGGACGCACCAGAGCTCCATCCAAGTTGTTCAAGCGTTTTGATATCTTTAGTTGTTATTAAGTTGCAATTCAACAGAACATCCCAACTCAGCGCCTCAGCTGTCTTTTCAGGGCGATGCTTCCCACATCTACAGTACCAGGAAGGTCCCACAAAATGTTCCTTAAACATTTTGGCCCATAAATTCGGATCGAAGGCAAATTTATAATTGCAGGCTTACGTTTCCTGAGAAGCTCCACCGAAACTCTGGATCTGTGAAGCAGTCTTGCAGGTTAAGCACAGCCATCTGACAAGCCCCCAGCGCACTGCAAGAGATTGCTAACCATGAGGCGCTGAGACTGGGAACGTCCAATGACATCCAGGTTCCAGAAGGCTGTTTTGTAGTGAAAATGGGGCATTTTGTTCATACTGTTTATGTTCTCAGTGGATCCCTTATCACTCAATAACCACCCTGTAATTTCAGGCAATGTTGTCATGGTCCACAGAATCGCTAATTCTCCAAAGATAGTTGAAGCTGTTGATAAGATTATATTCCATTGAAGACGCCAATAGATACCGCTGTTTCATTTATCGTCAAGAAGGGATTCCATTCTCTGCGTTCGTGGTAGAGTCTGATGCACAAATGAGCAGACTTAGTGTAAAGGCAAACAAACGGGGACAGGACCATGGCTTATTCGGTTCTGAGAGTTATTCAATATCGGACCATGACCATTAACTGTCATGATAGGGTTGTTACTGGAGGATATGGGGGAATATGGTTAATACTATCATACTGCGAGACCAGCAAAGGAGGACAAAAAACATGAGAACCATGCTCATATATCAGCGCGTCATTTGATCAAGGGACAATTCTTGGACTGAAGTCACGTTTTCGACGGCTGGAAAGGTCAGGGGGAATGTAATTGTATGAAGCAGATATTGTTATAAGGATTAGTTCAGTGTATTGCATATTGCGTAACTCCTCCCTCCAGCAGGAACTGAGCATTCACCGAGAAGATGATTTTCCAACAAAAATGGAAGAGTTGGACGAGAACAACATGGAGCTTGAGGGGAACCCAAGCTCCAAGTGAAGAAGAAACGGTTCGATATCGCATGGCAGCTCTTGGATAATGGCCCTTTGAAGTTTATAATCAGTATGTCCAAACATTCTCTTCGCCCCCTGTCGCTCCCTTACATCAATTCCTGCTTATAAAACTTCCATCCCTGTTATCTCTTTATCTATATAAAGGACAATAACCGTTGTGATATATTTAAGAAAATTCCTGGTATTAAAGGTATGCAGTTCATTTTATTACAACGAATTGAAAAATTGAGGTAGTTATGCTCAAAGAAAAGGGAGCATATTTATTTATGCCAACTAGGCTTGGAAGTTAGTGAACATTTTGGTGATAGTGACCACAATTCGGTTACGTTCACCTCAGTGATGGATAGGGATAGGCATGAAGCTGGGGGCAGTAGTTATAGCTGGGGGAAGGGTAATTATGAGGCCATAAGGAGAGAATTTGTGTGCATAGATTGGACTAGGAAACTACAGGGACTGGGAACATCTGGAATGTGGAGCTTATTCAAGGAGCAGCTGCTGCGAGTCCTTGATAAGTATGTCCCTGTCAGGCAAGGAGGAAATGGTCGAGTAAGAGAACCTTGGTGGACGAAAAAAGTTGATTTGCTGGTTAAAAGGAAAAAGGAGGCTTATGTCAGGATGAGGCTTGAAGGCTCGGTTAGGGCAATGGATAGCTATAGATTAGCCAGGAGGGAGCTAAAGAGTGAATTGAGGAGAGCTAAGAGAGGACACGAGAAGACATTGGCTGATAAGATTAAGGAGAATCCTAAAACTTTCTTTAGATATGTTAAGAATAGAAGATTGGTTAGGACAAGATTAGGGCCAGTCATAGACAGCAGTGGGAAGTTGTGCGTGGAGCCTGAGGAGATTGGAGAGGTACTGAATAAACATTTCTCTTCGGTATTCACGCAGGGTGATGTAAGTGTAGTTATGGAGAACACTGAGGTACAGGGTTGCAAACGGGAAAGTATTGAAGTAGGTAGGGAGGATGTGCTAGATATTCTCGAGGGTTTGAAGTTGGATAAGTCCCCTGGGCCGGACGGGATTTACCCTAGGATTCTCTGGGAGGCAAGAGAGGAGATTGCAGAGCCTCTGGCTCGGATCTTCAGGTCCTCGTTGGTTTCGGGTGTGGTTCCGGAGGACTGGAGGATGGCGAATGTGGTCCCATTGTTTAAGAAGGGGAAGAGAGACCTTCCTGGGAATTATAGGCCAGTGATTCTTACTTCTGTTGTGGGCAAGGTATTGGAGAGAATTATTAGGGATAGGATTTATAGTTATTTAGAGAGAAATGAATTGATTGGGATAGTCAGCATGGTTTTGTGAAGGGTAGGTCGTGCCTTACTAACCTCATTGAGTTTTTTGAAAAAGTGACCAAAGAGGTGGATGAGGGTAAGGCGGTTGATGTGGTATATATGGACTTTAGTAAGGCGTTTGATAAGGTGGCCCATGGAAGACTTCTGCAGAAAATGCAGATTATGGGATAGAGGGTGATTTAGCTAATTGGGTTAGGAATTGGCTAGCAGATAGAAGACAGAGGGTGGTGGTTGATGGGAGATATTCATCTTGGAGTTCGGTGACAAGTGGTGTCCCTCAGGGGTCTGTTTTGGGGCCCCTGCTGTTTGTAATTTTTATAAATGATCTGGATGAGGGTAATGAAGGATGGATTAGTAAATTTGCAGATGACACTAAAGTCGGTGGAGTGGTAGATAGTGAAGAGGGGTGTTATCGTTTGCAGAGGGACTTGGACAAGTTGCAGAGCTGGGCCGAGAGGTGGCAAATGGAGTTTAATGTGGAAAAGTGTGAAGTAATGCACTATGGCAGAAATAATAAATGTGTAAAGTATAGGGCTAATGGTAGGATTCTTAGTAGTCTTGATGAACAGAGGGATCTTGGTGTGTATGTGCATAGATCCCTGAAAGTAGGCAGTCAAGTCGAGAAAGTTGTTAAGAAGGCATATGGAGTCTTAGCTTTTATTGGTAGGGGGATTGAATTTCGGAGCCGCAACGTCATGTTGCAACTGTACAAAACTCTAGTGCGGCCTCACTTGGAGTATTGTGTACAGTTCTGGTCGCCACATTATAAGAAAAATGTGGAGGCATTGGAGAGGGTACAGAGGAGGTTTACCAGGATGTTGCCTGGTATGGAGGGCAGGTTTATGAAGAGAGGCTGAGGGATTTGAGGTTGTTTTCGTTAGAAAGGAGGCGGCTAAGAGGGGACCTAATCGAAACATATAAGATGATTATAGGTTTAGATAGGGTGGACAGTGATAGCCTTTTTCCTAGGATGGAGAAAGCTAGCACGAGGGGACACAGCTTTAAATTAAGAGGCGATAGTTATAGGACGGATATCAGAGGTAGGTTCTTTACCCAAAGGGTGGTGCGGGAGTGGAATGCCCTGCCTGCAGCAGTTCTAGATGCGCCAAGTTTGGTGGCGTTTAAGAGGTTAGTTGATAAGTATATGGAAGAGAAGGGAATGGTTTAGTTTGGAGGGGCATTGCTTCTTATATTGGTCGGCGCAACATCGAAGGCCGAAGGGCCTGTTCTGTGCTGTAATGTTCTATGTTCTATGTTCTATGTTCTAACTATAAACACACTATTGTCATTTTTTTTAAGATTTTGTACATTCAATTAAAAAATGTACTTTTTTATTAAAACGGCAAAGTCAATGCGAAATATTCAAATATGAGAAGTGTAATCATTTAAATAGGCAAAATATAGAAAGATTAATCATAACTGGATCAGAATAAGCTATTAAATACAGTATGCACAAAATGAGGAGGTTGCTGACGTGGAAGTCGCAGTGTTAGATGGAGAGTAAAAGGACTCTAAATATTCTCTGTCCACATGACCTATATTCCTGTATCCCTGATGGAACTGTATCACGCCGAGCAACAAAAGTCCTGCAAAAGGGTAGTGCTGGACAGAAAATGCAACCGCAGGGGTCACCTCTTTATTTATTATTCTCTGCTGAAGGCGCTCGTTTTATTGTCTCAGCAGCTCATTTCCTGCCGTGTACTCTCGCGATGCTGTGTATTTTCTTATTGGAGCTGCTGGGAGACGTGTGTTAAAGTTTCTTCTTGGATCCTTGCACTGGCCTCATAATTTGCAGCTCATACACAAACTTCAAGAAGTTGAGGAATGCCTAATCCTACAGTGACCAGTATGAGTGACACATTAAGAAGGTGTGAGTTCTTCCGCTGAAAACGGCGAATGCTCCTCCTGAAGGTGCTGAGTGGCATTCCTTCAACATAACAGCCATGTCATTGCAATTCTTGCATTCCTCAACAGTTGCATTTCACTGTCCAGCAATATGGAAATCAGAAATATCATTGTCCTGCACGGCTGCTCCCTCGTCTGGTGCAGCTTAAGTACTGCACTGCTGCGGTAAACCCGCTTTTATGAAATCACCACACATCAACTGTGCTGCTGCAAGATATTCATTTACACTTTGCTGTGGCACAGGCAACATAGTTTTTTGTGTGTGCCCGATCAACAGTCCGCTCTGCAGTATGAGAAATCAGCTTTCCTTCCTTTCTTGACTCAGCCAGGAATCTAACCAACTCTAACTGAGGTGTTCCACAATTTCCTGTGGATTAATATCCTGATCGAATTCCAGCCCCACCCCTCTCCCTCATAATTAACACTGATATTGTCTATCCAACAAATACATCCACATCACTTGAGTCATGGAGATTTACAGCACCGAAGGGTCCCTTTGGCCCACCCTGCCTGTGCGATATCCAGGTCACATTTCTGTGTATTCGTGTCACATTTTCCACAACCGAGAAATGCGTGAAATGTTGTGATGGTTTACTCTCATGGGGAAACAGTGGTTTCCCGAATCCCGTCACATCTGTTTGATGAAAAAACACATCCTCTTAGGGTGGAGGCAAGAAGGTGTGAGCAAGTTAAATTCATAACCACAGGAAGTAGTTACCGCCAAAGCATTGAATGTATCCAAGGGGCGGCTGAATACAGCACTTGAGGCAAATGAGATCACAGACTACAGAGAAAAAAATGCAATTAGGCTACCAAGATGGATGATCAGCCATGATCGTAATAAATTGCAGAGCAGGCACAAATTGCTAAATGAACCTCTCCTGTTCCTATCTTGTATGTCTATGTCGATGTAATTCTTGTGCTCCATATCTTACCCATTGTCCGTTGTTTGTTGATTCACCTCCGAAGGGGAAATATGTCTTCAAAACTAATAATTCAGTACAACTCGATCAGGTCTCCCTTAACTTCATCTATGCTAAGATGGAAGTAAATTGAATGATCACCTGGGTGAACTAAGCATGCAGGAGTCCAGGATCCAGAGAACAGGAACTCATGTCACTCTTTAAAATCCTGACAGGAAGTAGATGGAAAAATGTCCACCATTTGGTACTTCTGAAGGTGTAAGACAATACACAGTGTCAAATATCAGGAAGGGAATTTTAAGGTTGGATTGTTTGTTATCTGTCAGCCAGTGGAGGACAATTGAATATGGGCTGATGCCTTACGCATTTTCAATATTCGATGAAATTGAGCTCAGAGAGCATGTGAGGCTCTGTGAGAAAGTGAGATCTGAGTAGAACATCTCTGGTCGCCTCACTATAGGAAGGATGTGGAAGCTATAGAGAGGGTACAGAGGAGATTCACAAGGATGTTGCCTGGATTGGGGGACATGCCTTATGAAGATAGGTTGAGGGAGCTAGGTCTCTTCTCCCTGGAGAGACGAAGGTTGAGAGGCGATCTGATAGAGGATTATAAGATGTTGAGAGGAATAGATAGAGTGGATTCTCGTAAGCTACTTCCCAGGGCTGAAATGGTCGCCAGGAGAGGACACAGGTTTAAGGTGCTGGGCGGCAAATAAAGAGGAGGTGTTAGAGGTAAGTTTTTCACTCAGAGAGTGGTGAGTGGTTGGAATCGGTTGCCATCAGTGGTGGTATAGGCGAACTCACTGGGTTCTTTTAAGAGACTTCTGAATGAGTACATGGGATTTAATGGGATTTACAGATATTTCTATGGCCCGGTAGGTATAGATATGATCAGCATAACTTGTGGCCCGAAGGGCCAGTTTGTGCTGTGGTGTTCTATGTTCTATGATCAAATGTACAGCGCAAATTCAGAATTCCTAATGAGCTTGGTTGAAAAGTGTTGGTGGCAGGCCGGAAGGATTATCGATTTACACAACAATCGACCTGCATTTTAAAGGTGAGCTAAGTTGCAAAAGCGATGAGAAATATTTAGAAAAGTCATCTCAGAAACAACACCCTGGACATATTCTCTTCCACATTCTTCAGTCTGGAAAATTCCAAAAAGTCTGAGGACGTAACAATGTATTCAAGAACCGCTTCGACCATGCTGCCATCAGACTATTGAATGGGTCCATTTCGCATTAAGTTCATATTTCTCAATACTCCATGTTTGTGTGAAGGAGTGGGGGACGGGGGAGGAGGTCATGGTGACACAATGGTTAGCACGGTTGCCTCAGAAGACTAGGGACCTGGGCTTGATTGGGTCACTGTTTGTCTTGAGTTTGCACATTCACCCTGTGTCTGCGTGGGCCTCTTCTGGTATTCGAGTTCCACCCACAGACCTAAGATGTGCAGATTTGGTGCAGAGGCCATGCACCATTCTCACTCAGCATACTGAATAAGCACCGGAAATGGCGACAAGGGTATTTTCACAGTAACTTCATTGCATTGTGAACATACGCCTACTTCTGGCTAATAAATAGTCCTTCATTTTTTTATATGATTGTAACATTACATTATGCACGATTCCTTTCATTCTCTATGGGCGGTATGTTTTGCAAAAAAAAATTGTTTATCAATACAAGTGACAGTAACAATTCGAATCAAAATTTAGACCTGTTGCCAGAGGACAGGCATAGAGGCTCATAACTAAGAACAAAGAACAAAACAGCACGGGAAATAGGTCCTTCGGCCCAAAGAGCCCGCGCCACCACCCCGATGTTCCCACCTCTACCCGCGATCCCTGTCCATACTAATAGATCTATGGATTAAAAAAAAAATTGAGTCAATTTAGGGAGAAATTGTTTTGCCAATTAGCCTAAGAGCACATCTTTGGGATGTGGGAGGAAAGCGGAGCACCCGGAGAAAACCCACGCAAGTACGGGGAGAATGCACAAACTCCCACAGACACAGGCCCAAATCCATGTATCTGCACAGCACAGCGATAGTCACTGAGCTGTCCTGTTGCCCATCAAATGGTGCAGGTCAAGCGTACACTAACGACGTGAAGCACTAGGATACTCTGGAAAAAAAAAATCCAACAGCATCCCTCTCACGACCCATCGCGTGTATGCCCCTCGTTAGACAACAAGGTGGACCAAAGCACTTGTAGGATAAAAACAAGTACATCAATATTATCATCTATTTACACACTTCCCAGGGACTCCCAAGGCTCATGATCCCTATTTTAAATCAGGACACATGAGCCTTGGGACTCCCAAGGCTCATGATCCCTATTTTAACCCCTCCATTCCCATTCTGTTCATGTGCCCATCTAAGTATTTCTTAAATAACTCCAGAGTACCTGCCTCCACCACTTTACTTGGCAGTGCATTCCATACCCCCACCACCCTCTGTGTGAAAAAAAATCCCTCTAGCATCTAAATTATACTTTACCCCCCTCACCCTAAGCCCGTGACCCCTCGTGCTATTCGAGTCCATCTTAGGAAAAAGCTTAACCCTGTTTACTCTATCTAAACCCTTCATAATCTTGTACACCTCTATTAGATCTCCTCTAAGTCTACGTCTTTCTCAGGAAAACAGTCCGAATTTGCCTAACTTCTCCTCGTAACTCAGACCTTCCATACCAGGCAGCATCCTGGTAAACCTCCTCTGCACTCTCTCCAGAGTCTCCACGTTCTTCTTGTAGTAAGGCGACCAGAACTGGACACAGTATTCCAAATGAGGTCTAATCAGTGTTTTATACAACTGCAACATTAAAGGCCAGCTGCACTCTATACCCCTTCCTATGAAGGCTAACATATCATATGCTTTCTTCACAACATTCACTTGCTCTGCCACCTTCAGAGACTTGTTCACCTGCACCCCCAGGTCCCTCTGCGTTTCTATATTCTTAATAGGTCTACCCTTTAGCATACACCTCCCCACCTACACCCCTCCGTCCCCACTGCGAGATCTTAATGGGCGCTTATTTTTCTCTTGCTTTTTGAGGTCTTTGTTTCTTTGTTGTCTGTGGAAAGACAGAAGTCTTTTGGAATTGATTCTCGAAAGCTGTTCTTGGGGTGAAAGAGAAATAATTTTCTGCCAATACTCCGCCAAATATGGAGCCAAGTCTCTGACCGCTACCCTCCTGAACCGGCCTGTGACTGCAGGATGGCGAACAAACAATTAAACGCAACTGCTTGTTTGACTCGGCTTTAGGCAGTAAGTAACAAAGTAAACTATTCCGTTAATGACAGACAAAAATGTATTTTGTGGAGAATTGTCTGTTTCGCAGAGCTCTTTAGCTGACCCTACTGCTGAGGGAGGATGATTTGGAGCCTGGATTACTGTGATGCGATGGGCATCGCGTTGTGATATTCAGCGTTTTTTTTATCGAGAATCAATGGATTGTTTTGTATATATGCAGGAATGTTTTATTCTGCTGAGGGCATTAGAAAGGCATCACGTTTTGTATAGAGGGATTTAGTGATGTATTTTCAGTTCAGTATGTAGATTTTAGGGTTGAGTCTGGTACCAAATTAAGCGGATTTGTGCCATGTGCATGTGCACTGCTGTTGTTTATAAGATTGAACCCGTGCCTTCCTTCATTACAGGGGAAGATCACTTAATTTGAATTAATTGAATGTTGCCTATATTCTCGGATGTCAAGTGGTGCTGATTGGCTGACCATCGCAAAAGGAGCCATAAAATGGGACAGCTTCAGGAAACAGAAATACATCTCCAAAAGAAGTATCACCATTGACAATACCACCATCATTGCTGTTTGAGTTGAGTTGAGCGAACTTGAGTTTGAGTTCGCTTCGTTTGAACGAGTTTTTTTTTTCATTGTAGTGAACTCATTGAGAGAAAGGCCAGTAACGATAGGATCAAATACACGCACGTTTTCGCCATTCCTTTTGGGTTCAAACCTCTGCATTTGAGAAGTTATGGCAGAATTTCACATCTGAAATTTATGGTCAGGATAAGTTAGGAGAGTGAAGATGGATAGGTGCAATATCTCGGACTGGCAGCACTGCAAAGTATGAAATCCAGTATGATTTCAAAAGCAAAGAACATTAGAAACATCTCCACACAAATTCTATTGTCAAATGTGAACAGCATTTTAATGAGTTCGGGAGAAATCATCTCTCCACCAAGTGATTATTCACAGACATGTCCATACACGAGTGCCCACGCTGCTTCAAAGGGCTTGGAGGAATGTAGAAAACCAATAAACGCATTCATCTGTGAACGGTATTTGGCAAATTGGATCTAAAAATAGAAGCTGGATTTCTATCATTCCCTGTTCCCTGTTCCCTGTTAAGATAGCGTAATTTATTATTCCAAAAGGAAAGCCATGATGACCAACATAAACAAACATCTGAAGGCCAGCATGACCTCGAGGCAAGCAGAACAGCCATGCCAGAAATGGAGATGTTATCCATGGCAGTGTCAGGTCAAACTATGTCAAGATTGAAAAAGAAATCTACTGCTTACAATGAATAACTGTGCGTCACGTCTGACCAGTCCCAAATTTTGTTTTGCACTGGCGACAACGAAGATAAGTTTCGGAGTTTAGTTGATGCTGAATTACTCACTGAAGAAAACAAACCAATTTCCCACAATACCACTAAAATTGATGCCACTGAGTCCGGGCTTGACACTTGCTTATAAATTCCTATCCCAGGTGATTGAAGAGGATCATAGAATCCCACAGTGCAGAATAAGGTCATGACAATCTGCCTCACTTGAACTCAATACCGGGAAGAGAGTACCCAGAGAACAGTTACAAATATGGAAAAGAAATAAACTTAGCTGAACTGCTCAAAACAAAATCCCCAGTCAGCACAAAACAATTCTAGGTATTAATTTGCCTGCTGGAAAATAGGCTCCCACTAACAATGTGCATGTTCGGCAAGGTCACCAAAGGACACGAGATCAAGGGTGACAGATCTAGCCACATAAACACAGCATAGTTCCATTCTCAGCACAACAACATGTCATTTCTATGAATTAGCAAAAAAAAAATCTCCACAGGACAACAATGACTCTCATGCTAGCGGATATGCTGAGGCAATGATCAAATCCACATTCAAATTATTTATTTACTTAGTTATATCTCAGTGTGGCATTCATCGTTTTTAATGTAAATGTGCCCACACTGTTTTGCATGAATTTTATTTTCATAACTGCTATTCCTCTCCATCAAGTGTTTATATGATGACATGCGATGTTTCTATGATACCATCTGAAAAATTTCAATTCCTCCCACTCGACGCAGATTAATAATGATGAATCAGGTGAAATAAAACCTCTGTTCCAGCGTACTTTGCGATCGCCTTCCCCACGATTCTGACCTGTAGGTCTGGGAGGCGTTCATGCACTGACATGATCAGGCAGTTATCTGGAAGGATATGTAAAGTTCAGACAAAAAAAAACACAATTTGACGTCCTGTGGAAACAAATCATCCATGCAGAAATTGTTTCCCAGTTAGGGAAACTTTGCAAAAAAGACTCACTGGGTCTCTCTCAGACAACTTGAATTGTTTCTTCCTGAATAAATATACAATTTAATCAGTGATGGTAAGGCAAGTTTTATTTGTGTGTGTGTGTGTTTGTGCCTTTGACTAACCGAAATGAAAGTCCAGAGGTAGAGTTTATCCAATGCAACAAAATTGTGTTCAGGGTGAAAGACACCATGACCATTGAAGGAGAGCTCGTCGAAACACCAATCGGATAAGTAGCCATTTCTTCGAGCAAATGGAAACGCATGCGAAGGATAATAAGAAGCTGACATTAGGACAATTCTGTTCTTTTATAATGTTTGTATTCCCAATACCAAAGACATTGGCTATGGAAAGATGGTGACATATAACGACTTGAAATTAATTTCCCATCCTTCTACCTTGTTCGTTATGGGCCTATGCTGATTGAAAATCAATCATGATTTCAGAACTCCAATAAAGGTAGAACTCAGACTGATAGAAATGATCATTTGAGACAACTTTGGAGGATCAGGCACGGTCACAGGATGGAAGACTTTCACGTGTATGTGGCCTCACTTAGGCCGAGACAACCACAGCAGACGTGAAAGCTTCGGCTGAAGGATGCTAGGAAGAGATTACGGTTCGAAACAGATGCAGAGTATAGCCGGAAAAAAGAGGAAATGATGTGAGCTAATGTTCATCAGGCCAATTGGCAGTGACTGCGGAATCTTGGGAAAATGGGCCGAGTTCGAACATTACAACCAACAATGTCACTTGACAACACCAATATCGCAGTTTGTAGAGTCTGACTCTGAAGCATTGATCTTGACAGACATCAGCAAGTTGCAATACAAGAACGTTGTTTAACTTGCTTCTTCCCTGTATGTTAGCTCACAGATGGAAGTAAGTATTCACGGCCAATATATACATCATCAATTGTTGTGTCCAGAATGAGACACATCACTCCAACTGAGACCTAACAAATCATCAAAATATTTTAATCTGATACATTTTCCCAAGTATCTCATCCTGTCTCCAATGTACGCCATTTTCCTTCAGTTCTTCTCTGTGCACATCTCCAAATGTCACTTTACTGTTTCACTAATCTTTTTCCTCAAGCTTGTCCATCAGACCAACTCACTATTGATCATCTGTGCAATATTTATATCATCTGAAAATCGGTCCTTTCCCATTCCTCTGTGATTCCATTTTATCGGGAAAATCACATCGGCACCGACAATGCCCATGAATTGATCATCGGGAATATCGTCCATGCATCCACGCTGTCTACTCATATTAGTATTTTATAAGTCTCTCTGAGGTGAACACCGCTCTCCCGCCGCATTCATCTAAACTCCAGAGGTTTTAAGAGGATTTTTTTTTATCGAACAGATGAGATGGAATTAGGGAAACCACTGTTTCCCTATGAGGGTCAAAGAGGGTAATGTTAGTCGAAGAGGAACCATCACAACATTTAAGAGATATTTAAAATAGCGTTGAAATGTCACACATTTCTAGGTTGTGGGCCAATAGTTGGAACATGTGACATGAATACATAAGACCTGGATAGCAGGCACAGGCAGGGAGGGCCAAAGGGACCCTTCGGTTCTGTAAATCTCTGTGGCTCAAGTGATGTGGATGTATTTGTTGCACAGACAATATTGGTGTTAATTATGAGGGAGAGGGGTGGGGCTGGAATTCGATCAGGATATTAATCCACAGGAAATTGTGGAACACCTCAGTTAGTGTTGGTTAGATTCCTGGCTGAGTCAAGAAAGGAAGGAAAGCTGATTTCTCATACTGCAGAAGTTGATGGGACACACACACAAAAAAAAACCTTCAGCCTGTGCCACAGCAAAGTGTAAATGAATATCTTGCAGCAGCACAGTTGATGTGTGGTGATTTCATAAAAGCGGGTTTACCGCAGCAGTGCAGTACTTAAGCTGCACCAGACGAGGGAGCAGCCGTGCAGGACAATGATATTTCTGATTTCCATATTGCTGGACAGTGAAATGCAACTGTTGAGGAATGCAAGAATTGCAATGACATGGCTGTTGTGTTGAAGGAAGACCACTCAGCACCTTCAGGAGGAGCATTCGCCGTTTTCATCAGAAGAACTCACACCTTCTTAATGTGCCATTCATACTGGTCACTGAAGGATTAGGCATTCCTCAACTCCTTAAAGTTTGTGTATGAGCTGCAAATTATGAGGCGAGTGCAAGGATCCAAGAAGAAAATCTTAACGCATGACTCCCAGCAGCTCCAATGAGCAAATACACAGCAACGTGAGACTACACTGCAGGAAATGAGCTGCTGAGACAACAAAACGAGCGCCTTCAGCAGAAAATAATAAATAAAGAGGTGATACCTGTTATTGCACTTTCTGTCCAGCACTACTCTTTTGCAGGATTGTTGTTGCTCGGCGTGATACAGTTCCATCAGGGATACAGGAAGTTAGGTCATGTGGACAGGGAATATTTAGAGTCCTGCTATTCTTCCTCTAACACTGCTGCTACCACCTCACCAACCTCTTAATTTTTGTGCATATTGCATTTTAACTGCTTATTCTGATTCAGTTATGATTAACATTTCTGTCGTTTGTTTACTTAAATGATCCAATTACAGTTCTCATATTTGAATATTTTGCACTGAGTTTGACGTTTTAATAAAAAAGTACATTTGTTTTGAATTGAATGTGCAAAATCTTGAAAAAGAGTCAATGATAATAATGTGTTTAGTTAGAATAAATAAATTAATATTCTCCCTTTTCTCTGAGCATAACTGCCTCAATTTTTCAATTAGCTGTAATAAAATGTATTGCATATCTTTAATACCACATTTTTTTCTTAAATTCAACACAACGGTTATTGTCCTTTATATAGATAAGGAGATAATGGGGATGGAAGTTTTGTAAGCAGGAATTGATGTAAGGGAGCGACAGGGGGCGAAGGAATGTTTGGGCATACGGATTATAAACTTCAAAGGCTCATTATCCAAGATCAAAAGCTGCCATGCGATCTCGAACAGTTCTTTCCTCATCTGGAGCTTGGGTTCCCCTCAGGCCCCATTTTATTCTCGTCCAACTTTTCCATTTTTCTTGGAAAATCTTCTTCTCGATGAATGCTCATTTCGTGCTGGAGGGCAGATTTGTGCAATGCACAACACACTAAACTAACCCTTATCACTATTTCTGCTTCATACTATTACGTTCCCCCTGACCTTTCCAGCATTCCAAAACGTGACTTCAGTCCACCAATTGTCCTCAGGACCAGCTGACATGATGAGATATGAGCATGGTTGTCCTGTATTTTCTGCTGCATTGTTGGTCTCGCGGTATGATATTATAGAACATAGAACATTACAGCGCAGAACAGGCCCTTCGGCCTTCGATGTTGCGCCGACCAATTAGGAAAAAGCAATGACCCTCTAACCTAAACCATTCTCTTTTCGTTCATAAACTTATCTACTAACCTCTTAAACGCCACTAAACTTGCCGCATCTACAACTGCTCAGGCAGGACATTCCATACCCTTACCACCCTCTGCGTAAAGAACCTACCTCTGATATCCGTCCTATAACTACCACCCCTAGCCCAACCAACTCCCACCTCCAACCAACACCCCCCACCAACCACCCCTTAATTTAAAGCTGTGTCCCCTCGTGCTAGCTTTCTCCATCCTAGGAAAAATGCTATCACTGTCCACCCTATCCAAACCTCTAATTATCTTATATGTTTCAATAAGATCCCCCCTTAGCCGCCTCCTTTCTAACGAAAACAACCTCAAATCCTTCAACCTCTCTTCATTGGACCTGCCCTCCATACCAGGCAACATCCTAGTAAACCTCCTCTGTACCCTCTCCAATGCCTCCACATCTTTCTTATAATGTAGGGACCAGAACTGCGCACAATACTCCAAGTGCGGCCGCACTAGAGTTTTGTACAGTTGCAACATGACGTTGCGGCTCCGAAATTCAATCCCCATACCAATAAAAGCTAAGACTCCGTATGCCTTCTTAACAACCTTATCGACTTGATTGCCAACTTTCAGGGATCTATGCACATATACACAAAGATCCCTCTGTTCTTCAACACTATTAAGAGTCCTACCATTAGCCCTATACTCTACCACATCAACCACATTCTCACGTATCATCCAGGAATTATGCTATTATGACAAATAATGGATATGGTCCAATATTGGATTGAATCTCAGAAACGAATAAGCCATGGTCCTGTCCCCATTTGTTTTCCTTTACACTTGTTTGCTCATTTGTGCAACACACTCGATCATGACATGTAAAGAATGGAATCCCTTCCTGATGATAAATGAAGCCGTGTTATTTATTGGCGCCTTCAATGGGATATAATCTATCAACAGCTTCAACTACCTTTGGAGAACTAGCGATGTTGTGGACCATAACAACAATACCTGAAATTACAGGGTAGATATTGAGTGAAAGGGGACTCACTGAGAACATAAACTGTATGGGAAAAATGTCCTGTTTTCACCACAAAACAGCCTTCCGGAACTTGGATGTCATTGGACGTTCCCAGTCTCAGTGCCTCATGGTTAGCAATGTCTTGCAGTGTGGTGGGGGTTTGTCAGATGGCTGCGCTTAAATTCCAAGACTGCTTCACAGATCTAGAGTTTCCCATCTAAGCCTGCCTTCGATGGGAATTTATGGGCCAAAATGTTTAAGGGCCATTTTGTGTGACCTTCCTGGTACTGTTGAGGTGGGAAGCGTCGTCCTGAAAAGATAGCTGAGGCGCTGAGTTGAGATGTTTTGTTGAATTGCAACTTAATAACAACTAATGGCATCAAAACGCTTAAACAACCTGTGTGGATTTCTGGTGCGTCCACGCGTTTGTGTGATGTTGTTTACCCTTCACCCTTTCCTTTCATGTCCGTTCTTGTGATCTGTTCAATCTTCACCTACCTGCGTCGAGAAAACCGTTATTTCAAAGTTGAAACAGGCAACAGTGCGACCGTATATTGGTGCGCAGGTGATGACCAATAAAGTACTAACCCTTTCTTCCAACTATTACCTTCCTGGATCATTTTAGAATGCGTTTCTGCACCTTCTTGCTCCAAGAAGACCTTCAGGTCGGCGTTGGTTTCGGGTATAGTGCCGGAAGACTGGAGTATAGCGAATGTGGTCCCATTGTTCAAGAAGGGGAATAGAGGCTCTCCAGGGAATTATAGGCCGATGAGTCTTACTTCTGTTGTGAGCAAAATATTGGAGAGAATTATTAGGGATAGTATTTATAGTTACTGAGAGAGAAATGAATTGATTGGGGATAGTCAGCATGGTTTTGTGATGGGTAGGTCGTGCCTTACTAACCTTATTGAGTTTTTTGAAAAAGTGACCAAAGATGTGGATGGGGGTAAGGCAGTTGATGTGGTATATATGGACTTTGGTAAGGCATTGGATAAGGTGGCCCATGGAAGACTTCTGCAGAAAATGCAGATGTGTGGGATTCAGGGTGATTTAGCTAATTGGATTAGGAATTGGCTGGCTGATAGAAGACAGACGGTGGTAGTTGATGGAAGTTATTCATCGTGGAGTTCAGTCACAAGTGGTGTACCTCAGGGATCTGTTTTGAGGCCCCTGCTGTTTGTAATTTTTATAAATGATCTGGATGAGGATATTGAAGGATGGATTAATAAATTAGAGTCGGAGGAGTGGTAGATAGTGAAGAGGGGTGTTACAGTTTGCAGAGAAACTTGGACAAGTTGCAGAGCTGGGCTCAGAGGTGGCAAATGGAGTTTAATGCGGAAAAGTGTGAGGTAATTCACTTTGGCAGGAATAACAAACGTGTAGAGTATAGGGCTAATGGTAGAACTCTTAATAGTGTTGAAGAACAGAGGGATCTTGGTATATATGTGCATAGATCCCTGAAATCAAGTCGATAAAGTTGTTAAGAAGACATACGTAGTCTTAGCTTTTATTGGTAGGGGGAATGAATTTCGGAGCCGCAATGTCATGTTGCAACTGTACAAAACTCTAGTGCGGCCACACTTGGAGTATTGTGTACAGTTATGGTCCCTGCGTTATAAGAAAGATGTGGAGGCGTTGGAGAGGGTACAGAGGAGGCTTACCAGGACGTTGTCAGGTATGGAAGGCAGGTCTAATGAAGAGAGGCTGAGGGATTTGAGGTTGTTTTCGTTAGAAAGAAAGCGGCTAAGAGGAGACCTTATTGAAACATATCAATGATTAGAGGTTTAGATAGGGTGGACAGTGATAGCATTTTTCCTAGGATGGAGAAAGCTAGCACGAGGAGACATAGCTTTAAATTAAGGGGTGGTAGTTATAGGACGGATATCAGAGGTAGGTTCTTTACCCAGAGGGTGGTAAGGGTATGGAAATGCCCTGCCTGCGGCAGTTATAGATGCGCCAAGTTTGGTGGCGTTTAAGAGGTTAGTAGATAAGTTTATGAACGAAAAGAGAATGGTTTAGGTTAGAGGGTCATTGCTTTTTCCTAATTGGTCCGTGCAACATCGAAGGCCGAAGGGCCTGTTCTGCGCTTTAATGTTCTATGTTCTATGTTCTAATATGTACTGTCGGAGTGAGCTCAGAAATAGACTACTGTCCAGTGATTAACAAGACTTAAGATGTCTTTATTTAATTACTATACTTTTCATTTTTTTTTAGCAAAGTGTGAAGTCAGCTTTACATCTTGAAAGACCAGCATGCGTGCAAATCTTTGCATAGGAGAATAATTATATTGATCCCATTTGTTCCATTCAAACATAATTGCAATTTCAGCTGTATGCGTCTTTTGACTTCAACAGCCGTTGTATATTCACTAAGAACTTTAACTGTCACCTTCTCTGTGTTTCTTAACCGCTTTGACAAATGCATCCTTCTCAAGTTTTGGAATTATTTTCTTCATGCTTAAGAATGGACTATTTGTAGAATGAAATGCGGAGTTTTAATATTCCATGGAAACCATTGTATATTTTTGGCCTGTTTGATTAGTAACACGACGCCACTTCTCTGTTTTAATATAGAACATAGAACATAGAACAATACAGCTTATCAGTATCACAGCCACACCACAGCGACCTGCAGTCTGTGTGTTTCAGTTTCCATGCCACAGCTACTGAATTACAGCTGATGATATGTTTTTTTTCTCTCTGCGTCTGCAAGCCTAAAACAACCACATGATGTGGAATAAAATTTCCATTAGCTCATCTAACTTCCTTTAGGTTGGACAGAAAAGTTTATTTTTCATTAATGAAGCCACACTGTTTGTCATTTATTTTTAATTTATATATTCGAAGAAACACATACTTATTTTCTTAATGATGATACCTGGAAACTGGGCACGGTTGTCACTGCAAAGCCAGTTACTGTACGTATCATGTTGTCTTATTTTAGTCATGTCCTAACATGGTCATTCTTCCAATCCCCGGGCGTCACTTCAAAGTCCAAGAATGATTGAAGCTTGAAACCAGTGTGTGATGCAAAACTTGTCTTATCTCAAGGGGTTAACTGAATCTGTTTTTCAAAAGAATGAAAACAAAATTCCTAATTGTTTTCCTTGAGGGATTTCATCTTCCTTAAAACGAGACTCCTTTCAATGTAATCTCTCACAGTGTCTGTCCCTAACCACTGGATATATCTGGAATCAGCACCTGGAGACGGAGGGAAATAAGAAGTCACAATCTGAGATTGACAGATTTGAATGTTAAAAGAAAGGGTCATAATTTGTCGACAATGGATTTGAATGTTTCAATCGTGACCCCCGACATGAGAATACGGGATTGGAATTTTACACCAACGGGCCATAATTGGAAAACCAGAGATGCGAATGTTCCAACGATGATCAGAAGTTTATCTGTAACTCTTTACCTACTTTCAACATATTATGTTTGGATGTCTTTAGAAGACAAGATCTACATCATATTGAGGATTATTCAGTCAGGTTACTATCCAGTCCTCGCTATTGTTGGCGTCCCTGGTAAGTCTTATATCACTCCATTAATAATACATGTTTTCTAATTATGGTGATGTTCCTGCCAGATGCATTTTTTTTAAGTATCCAATTTCGAAAACGGTGTCCTATCCAGGAATGTCTTTTCCCCCGGATTGATCAATATCTCACCATCAAGGTAAAAAAAAAGTCCATAACCTCCGAAATTGATTTGACACCTTGTTTTATCCGGAATCCTCCTTTCTCTACATTGTCAACCATTAATCTTGCCCCATCTCTTCCTTGAGAGAATGCTGCACAAATTCGCATTTGCGTTTTTGTTACAAAAAAACTCAACGTTTTGACTGTCATCGGGTAGCGTCAAGATTTCGTATCTCACTGCAGCCCATCTGGAAAGCGCGTCCCTGCAGTCGAAATCACAGCAGACCAGTTCAGTCACTGTCCTGATGCGGAATGATATTGTTAGCTTTCATGCCAGCTGCTCATTCAGTAGTTTCCTTACTTCGGCAAAACAGTTCCTAAAATATTAACTTAATATCCTTAATAAAAATGACATATCTGTATCTATCATTGGCTACGTTTCTCTCTCTCCCTCTGATTCTCATTGACACACACAAACTCTCTCTCTCTCTCATACACTCCCCCCCCCCCCCCCACACACACACACAGTCTCTTTCTCTTTCTCTCTCTGTATTTGAATCCAACTACCCAGCAGGTACAGAGTCACATAGAAAAAGAAGGGGAAAAAAGTAAAAAAAAATAAACAATAGAGTTAAGGAACATGCGCAAACATAGACATAAATGTTCAAGTTAACCCTTTTACACAGAGCAACGCAAACGCAATGAAATATTAAGTTTATTTAGTTTTGCACAAAAGAGGACACAGTAAGGAAAAAGACTGAATAATTAAACTTTTTTTTTTATTTATAGTTGAAATGTTGTCACATAGAATTGTTGCTGTTGAAATGTGGGGAATTTTATCCTATTTCAAGAACATTTGTTCCAACAGAAAGTGGTAAAACATGAATATGAATTGAGATATAAGCAGGACAATACATTATCTAGTTGCATCAATCTGAGGGTCGATGAGCCCCCCTGGACCAGTTGGGATGCATCCTGGGTTTACTTGGAGGCAATGAGACAAGGTTGAAGAGTCGTTGCATTTGATCACTCGGGTTCGCGTCCACGGTGATAGTGCCGGAGAATTAGAGAGTGGTGAATACTATTCCCCATTTCAAGAAAGATAACAGGAATAATCCTGGTAATCATAGGCCAGTTAGTCTTACTTCGGCAGTCAGTAAAAGGTTCTGAGGGTTAGGATTTATGACCATTTGGAAAGATGTACTTAATCTGGGATAATTAGCACTGATTCGTGAAGGGAATATCTTAACTCCCAAATGTGATCGACTTCCTAGAGGAGCCACCTGATAGCATATATGAAGATAGAGAAGTTGATGTTGTATACATGGATTTTAGGAAGGTGATTGAAAAGAATCCCTATGGTAGGCTCACGAAGAAAGTAAGGAGTTGTGGAATGGAGTGAAATTTGTCCGATTGGATCAGTAACTAGCTATCTCAAAGACAGACGGTGGTGTTGGATGGAATTTTTCTCAAACTGGAAACCAGTTATCGGTGGTGTACCATAGGACCAGTGCAGTGTCCTCTGCTATTTGTGATTTTTATCAATGACTTGGAGGAGAAAACTGAAGGGTGTGTCACTTAATTTGCTGATGGCCCAAAATTGGCGGACTGCAAAAAAAACATTGAGAGGAATGCAGGTCTGGGACGAAAAATTGCACATTGAGTTTAACCCTCATAAGTGTTAGGTGATTAATTTTGGTAGGACAAATGTGAAAGTGGATTACAGAATGAGTGGTAGGTTCCTGAGGAATGTGGAGGAATGGCGAGAGATTGGGTTTCACATCCACAGATCTCTGAGGATTGCCATTCAAGTGGATAGAGCCGTGAAGAAGGTGCATAATGTGTTTGAATTTATTGACAGTGGAGTTGAGTTTTAGAACTATGGGGTTATGTTGCAACTAATCAGAACTTTGGTGAGACCACATGTGAAATATTGCATGCAGTTCCGGGCACCAAACTATAATCATGATGTGGAAACATTCAAAAGAGTGCAGAGGAGATTTACCAGGATTCTGCCTGGTTTGGAGGGTAGGTCTTATGAAGGAAGGTTGAAGGAGCTAGTTTTTTTCTCTCACTCTTTTGAGCAGAGGAGAATGGGAGTTGATTTAACAGAAGTTCATAAGATGTTGGCATGGATTGACAGACTGGACGTGGAGAGACTATTTCCTTGTGTGGATGGAGTTGTTACTAGGCTGCAGAACTATCAGTTTCATGGTGGAAGATATAGGAGGGATGCTCGAGATAGGTTCTTTACTCAGAGAGTAGTTGGGGTGTGAAGTGGACTGTCTGCTGTGATACTGAAGTCGCAAACTTTAGGAACTTTCAAGCAGACATTGGATAAGCACATCAGAATGATAGTGATCAGGATGGCTTGATCTTAGTTTCAGGTAAAGTTTGGCACAACGTCGAGTGCCAAAGGGTCTGTACTGTGCTGTACCGGCCTGTCTTCTATGTTCTATGCACTGAAGCATGGCGACATCTTGAAAGCTATCCAGAACATATGCTTAAATTTTGTCTTTTACTCTCGTTCTGTGCAATTCAATCTGTACTCTAATTTCGTTTTTTGATGTTGTCACCTGACTTTTGAAATAGCTTATCTTTGTTAAGTTGATCTTTCTGTGCACGCTAGCTATGACTGCTGGCATTCACCCTGCAGCAGTGTGATAACAGTATCATACAAAGCATTCTCCATTCACTTCCTCCATCACACTCCACTTCCACAGACAATTCCCGTCAAACCACCACTCCTGTTCGACCGCAACACCTAAAATTCCACATATCTCGTCACATGCCTTCTGTGCTTTTTCTTCAAAACTGCCCTGCCACATGCTTCGTTCCTAACAGCAATATTCACCTCTCTCTGTCACTTACTCCCGCCGCTGTAGCAGCCATCCATGACACTTTGAACGCTGATTCGCTCACTGTTCAGTTGACATCAACACACAACCCCGCCCCCTTGACATACTCAGACATCTTGTGCCAAAAACCTCCCAGTATTCCGCGAGTGATTGCAAACCTACGTTGCATCCCTCCTTTTAAACAATCATTAATCATGGATCCCCTTCTAAGTTGCACAACTGGCTCATCACTTCCCCAGCACCATAATTTATCTCCACTCTGTAAAAGAGCTGCAGTCCTCCTGGATAAAAGATTCTTTCACTCTCCGACTGACTCAGTCCAGAAAATCAAATACCACCTCATGTGCATGCCAGTATCCCATCGCACACTCCTGCCGCAGCTGTTGCCATTCTTCAACCTGCCTAATAGAAACCATCTGCTGAAAATACTGCTTCAATCAACAACTCCACAATCGACCAACACACCCATACCCACTGTTTCTTAAAGCGTGTCGGTAGTGCCAGTCTACATGGCGTATACATGGCGATTGGGGAGTTGAAGCCTCGAGGGAATGAGAAAAACATATCCTGGACTGTGGGGATGAAACCATTGGATGTGTCACTTCCGGCAGGCCAGATGCTGTACAATGGTAAAGAATCCGTGTGAGAGGTGATGTGGAAATCTCAAAGGTGAATGATTGTCAAGAAAATTGAATGGAATTTCACATTGTCAAGAATCAAGGGAAAACTTCCCTTTACTTGGACTATGCAAACATTCAAGGGATCTGCATTCAGCTCACAACCTTACAGAATGTTGCCTCGCCTATCTTTTTTTTCAAATTGAACCATGCTGAGGGGTAGAGAAATATACTGCTGTAAACAAAGGACAAAGTGATTCACTTCATGAAATGGTCACTGGCAAATGGCGGCCGACCAAGGCACAAACATTCAGCAGTTGGTGCTCAACGAGTTCCACGAAGGAACCAATTTAAAACAAGGAAGGAACAAGACAAAATGAGGAGCAGAATGGAGAATAAAGATTATGATAGACTTCATCAATGTTGGCACATTTGCCACTCAATTCCTCCTGAATTCTGCCACATAACAGATTTTGTAGTTTCACCATTGTTAAAGCAATATGGTATTTGATTAGGTAACATATTTGATAACAGTGGATAGGTCTTCACTAAAGTAATGTTCTAAGCTTGCTAATGTATAATTCCCTTTTTTTGTTTCTTACAGCTAACTTAGCCACAATTGCAATATTAAGCTTTCGAAAATGTGGTCTCTCTAAATGTGTAACACGCTACCTGGTGGCCATGGCAACAGCAGATCTACTCATTATTATTACCGATTTGATATTAAGGCACATTGCAATTGTTTATCGGGAACAATTCTACTTTCTGTTGTCCATGCGTGTGTGCAATATTCATGCAGTTTTGTTGTTTGCGGCCACTGACTGTTCTGTTTGGTTTATTGTGACTTTCACCTTTGATCGATGTGTTGCTATTTGTTGCCAGAAGCTGAAAAATAAATATTGTACAGAAAAAAACAACTGCTGTGGTCCTCGGAATGGTTACTGTGTTGAGCTGTTTCAAGAATATCTTCTGGTATTTTATGTTGACAGATGAATACTTGTTGAGGAATAACCCATGGTTCTGTTTAATAACATTCACTGTACAGGCATCTCCAGTCTGGATAATTATCAAGTTTTTGCATCACATTCTAACCCCATGCTTACCATTTGCCCTGATTTTGTTGTTAAATGCTGTCACCATCAGGCATATTGTAGTGAATAGCAGAGCCCGCAGAAGATTTCGAGCTGTGAGAAGTGGGGATAGTTCCAAAGACCCAGAGATAGAGAGTCGGCGAAAATCTATAATTTTACTGTTTGTTATCTCTTTGAATTTCATCGTGTTGTGGGCTGTTATAATGGTGTTTTCTATAAACAGGCGGGTGTTTTATCTCGGGATTTATTCTACAATGATGAGTGATTTTGTGCAGGAAATAGGCTTCATGATGCAGCTCATGAGTTGCTGCACGAACAATTGCATTTATGCTGTGACTCAGACTATGTTCAGAGAACAATTGAAAATTCTGCTGAAATATCCATTTATTGTAGTTGTTCGATGCATTCAGAGATACAAATAAATTAATAACTGATCAATTATTTAATGTTGTGACCATATTTCCTTTTTTTCTAATGGAGCCACAAGTTACCATAATTGCGACAGAGTGGAAGCTGAGCAGCAGAAATGAAAAAAAAAATGGGGACAGGTCTGTCACTGCCACAGCAGGCTATTACTTGAGGACAGAATAATGTCAGGCACTACAACAATCATGAGAGAATGTGAATTACCTTGTTGCAATGCAAAGAGTCAATGTACTGCTATTGTATGCCAAGAACAATGGCACCATATGCATGAGTATAAAGCGAATTAATAGTGAGGTCTCTCACTATGATGAGAATAAGGGCGTTCCCTGCCGTTATGATGGTCGAGGTGCACCTGAACATTCTCAATATGGTAGCAAGGCAGACAGGGTCTTCTTCCCACAGAGGCAGTTTTTAGCTAAATGTCCCAAGGCCAATTCCAAATAATTGCAAGAATTCAATTTCATGCCTTCACTCACGAATTAGACGTCAGAAGAGGAAGAATTATTTTCCAATTGCCCACCATACGTCATTCATCATTTCAGCCA
Source organism: Sphyrna mokarran (assembly GCA_024679065.1). Classification (NCBI taxonomy): domain Eukaryota; kingdom Metazoa; phylum Chordata; class Chondrichthyes; order Carcharhiniformes; family Carcharhinidae; genus Sphyrna; species Sphyrna mokarran. Next base: position 1,546,591 of record JAGIQG010000041.1, read on the forward strand.
ATTACAGAGGTGTAGATTAATTTCAATGATACTGAGTAATGACTTTTTCTCTTATTGCAAGAAACTCAGCTGTTCTGTGTTTGGAATGTTTTGAAATTTGAATTCACTAAAAAAAATCTGGAAATGATTATCTATTGAAGACCATGAAGCATTGCCATTTGTGGAAACAAGAGAGAAAAAAAACACTTGTATCCTTTTTGATAGAGAATCCGCCATCCGTACATGGTTTGGCCTGCATACAACACCATCATCAGAACAATGTGGCTGACTCTTAAGAGTTCTTTGAGTGACACAGCGACACAGTGGTTAGCAGGGTTCCCACATAATTCTAAGGACACAGATTTGATTCCCATCTTGGGTCTGTGTGCAGTTGGCACATTCTCCCCGTGTCTGCATGGGTTTCCTCTGGACACTCTCTTTTGAGTGTCATGGTGGTATTGTGGTTAGCACTGCAGTCTCACAGTGTCAGGGTCCCAGGTTCAATTCCGGCCTTGAGTCACTGTCTGTGTGGAGTTTGCACGTTCTCCCCTTTTCTGCATTGGTTTTGTCCCACTGTCATAAGATGTGAGATTTAAAGAACAAAGAAGAAGAACAAAGAACAAAGAACAAAACAGCACCTGAAACAGGCCCTTCGGCCAACGAGCCCGCGCTGCCACCCCGATGTTCCCATCTCTACCCGCGATCCCTGTCCATGTTTATCGATCTATGGATTAAAAAAACAAATTTGAGACAATTTAGGGAGAATTTGTTTTGCCAATTAGCCTAAGAGCACATCTTTGGGATGTGGGAGGAAACCGGAGCACCCGGAGAAAACCCACGCAAGCACCGGGAGAATGCGCAAACTCCCACAGACACAGGCCCAAATCCATGTATCTGCACAGCACAGCGATAGTCACTGAGTTGTCGTGTTGCCCATCAAATGGTCAGGTCAAGAGTACACTAACGACGTGAAGCACTAGGATAGTCTCGAAAAAATCCAAGAGCAGCCCTCTCACAACCCATTGCGTGTATGCCCCTCGTTAGACAACAAGGTGGACCAAAGCACCTGTAGGATAAAAACAAGTACATCAATATAATCATCTATTTACACACTTCCCAGGGACTCCCAAGGCTCATGATCCCTATTTTAAATCAGTTTTCTATACCCCTCCATTCCCATTCTGTTCATGTGCCCATCTAAGTATTTCTTAAATAACTCCAGAGTGCGTGCCTCCACCAGTTTACTTGGCAGTGCAATCCATACCCCCACTATCCCCTTTGTGGAATAACTCCCTCTAGCATCCAAATTATACCTTACCCCCTCACCCTAAGCCCGTGACCCCTCGTGCTTTTCGAGTCCATTCTAAGAAAAAGCTTAACCCTGTTTACTCTATCTATACCCCTCATAATCTTGTACACATCTATCACATCTCCTCTAAGTGTACGTCTTTCTAAAGAAAACAGCACCAATTTGCCTAACCTCCTTGCCATTCATCGAGAGGCACCGTATTGAAATGTTATTCCCAAGCTTGAAAACCGAGGATGCAGCTTTCATAACCCGAGCAGACAGATTGAGATTTTAAAATTATAATTCTGTGAACATGAACCAATCACAACAGGTAGGAGCTTCATCATCCTTTGGTCACAATGGGCTGAACTATAATGTGATAACTGCCAATTCTCAATCCAAGGACAATCACGTTTTGGACATAACTGCTGGCCTCGTTCTTGAAGCTCATTTCGAGTGAAAAAAAGTAAATAAAATGCACAGCAAAATGAAAGTACACACGAGCAGCAGTGAAGGTAAGGAGATGGAAATGATTAAAATTGTGTTGTATGTTACTAACAGTTTTGACGTGTGCTGTTCACAAACACACCTCAAGTGTATTTCCAGATATCTCTGGAAGTCAAGATAAGGAATTGATGTTATTGGATAATTTGTTCTACTGTATTAAACGGTTTACACGCTGTGAATGCTGTGAGAGAATACAAACAGAAAATGTTGAGGGATAATTCTGCCCATTAATTTCAAATTCAGATAATCTGAAGGATAGTCCTAGGGCCAGTATTTCTGTCAGGTGATGTCTCCCGTGAGAACTCCATCATGATGTGTGAATGAAGCCTTTTTAGGATGAGGGGCACGAGACTCAGATGGGATTTGGAAATAAAACAATTTATTCACCCAAAATGTAATGGGAATCAGAATGTAGTGCCTGGGATGGTGGGTGAGGTCATAAAACTTCCAAGCTCAAAAAGGATTTGAATGGGTTTGAATTATCTTAATATTCAATGATATGGGCCGAGTGCAGAGAAATAAGATTACTGTGCCATTAGTGATCGATATTTACAATGCAGACATTATCGCCGCCTGAAGGCCCGTTTCTTCACAGAATGCATGCACAGAATGTCTCAGGGATAACTATTTTTATGTTTTCCTTTTGTGTTAATGCAGGAGTGTTAAAGCGGAACGAGAAACCAGACCTGCACCATAATCGGTGATCAGCACAGTGAGTTTTATTGATATGTTTTATAATTCTGAAATGCAGAGGTCTGTTGCAGCCACAATGAAAAGATGGCCGATTTGAAGCTGGCTATTTAGGAAACTATTACCATTCAGATATTTCTTCCAGAACATGCTGGATCAGTGCAGCACTATTGGCCGTTGTGACAGAGATTGGATACCGATTGAAACTGGTACAGTGTGCAGGGCTAATATTGGCAAACCCCACCGAACATTCTGCATCGGAACCTCGCCCCGGAAACAAACTAAAACAGGATTTTTTTTTTTTGGTCTGCAATTATGTGTGATGAAATAGACGGTAGACATGAGAACATCAGCAATCCGAGGCGATCTTGTTGCATGCAGATGATGGCGGTTGTAAAAATACAATCTTGCAAAATTACCTTTCATCTTCATGGTCCAAACGCGTTTCCTCTGAGATTTATCTTCATTATTTAAAAAAATCATTGCTGGAGACAGTGAATTTATAACTCACTTTATATTGAACATCCCTGATTGGATTTTTTTAGTAACTTTCTTAAAATAATGCACCATGGAGTTAATTGTGTCATAAGATTTGAAATCAAGTATCAGTGAGGTGCAGTGAGGGAACTCCAGAACTTGAGCCCAGGAACATAGAACATAGAACATTACAGCTCAGTACAGGCCCTTCGGCCCTCAATGTTGCACCGGCCAGTGGACCCTCTAACATAAACTATTCCAATCAGGATGAAGCTTGAAGGCTCAGTTAGTGCAATGGATAGCTATAGATTAGCCAGGAGGTAGCTAAAGAGGGAACTGAGGAGAGCTAAGAGGGGACACGAGAAGACTTTGGCTGATAGGATTCAGGAGAGTCCTAAAGCTTTCTTTAGATATGTTAAGAATAGAAAATTGGTTAGGACAAGATTAGGGCCAGTCACAGACAGCAGTGGGAAGTTGTGCGTGGAGCCTGAAGAGATTGGAGAGGCACTGAATAAATGTTTCTCTTCGGTATTCACGCAGGGTGATGTAAATGTAGTTATGGAGAACACTGAGGTACAGGGTTGCAAACTGGAAAGTATTGAAGTAGATAGGGAGGATGTGATAGATATTCTCGAGGGTTTGAAGTTGGATAAGTCCCCTGGGCCGGACGGGATTTAACCTAGGATTCTCTGGGAGGCAAGAGAGGAGATTACAGAGCCTCTGGCTCTGATCTTCAGGTCCTCGTTGGTTACGGGTGTGGTTCCGGAGGACTGGAGGATAGCGAATGTGGTACCATTGTTTAAGAAGGGGAAGAGAGACCTTCCTGGGAATTATAGGCCAGTGGGTCTTACTTCTGTGGTGGGCAAGGTATTGGAGAGAATTATTAGGGATAGGATTTATAGTTATTTAGAGAGAAATGAATTGATTGGGATAGTCAGCATGGTTTTGTGAAGGGTAGGTCGTGCCTTACTAACCTCATTGAGTTTTTTGAAAAAGTGACAAAAGAGGTGGATGGGGGTAAGGCGGTTGATGTGGTATATATGGACTTTAGTAAGGCGTTTGATAAGGTGGCCCATGGAAGGCTTCTGCAGAAAATGCAGATGTATGGGATAGAGGGTGATTTAGCCAATTGGATTCGGAATTGGCTCGCAGATAGAAGACAGAGGGTGGTGGTTGATGGGAGATATTCATCGTGGAGTTCGGTGACAAGTGGTGTACCTCAGGGGTCTGTTTTGGGGCCCCTGCTGTTTGTAATTTTTCTAAATGATCTGGATGAGGGTATTGAAGGATGGATTAGTAAATTTGCAGATGACACTAAAGGCGGTGGAGTGATAGATAGTGAAGAGGGGTGTTATAGTTTGCAGAGAGACTTGGACAAGTTGCAGAGCTGGGCTGAGAGGTGGCAAATGGAGTTTAATGTGGAAAGTGTGAGGTAATGCACTTTGGCAGGAATAATAAATGTGTAGAGTATAGGGCTAATGGTAGGATTCTTAATAGTCTTGATGAACAGAGGGATCTTGGTGTATTTGTGCATAGATCCCTGAAAGTAGGCAGTCAAGTCGATAGGGTTATTAAGAAGGCATATGGAGTCTTAGCTTTTATTGGTAAGGGGATTGAATTTCGGAGCCGCAACGTTATGTTGCAACTGTACAAAACTCTAGTGCGACTGCACTTAGAGTATTGTGTGCAGTTCTGGTCCCCATATTATAAGAAAGATGTGGAGGCATTGGAGAGGGTACAGAGGAGGTTTACCAGGATGTTGCCTGGTATGGAGGGCAGGTCTTATGAAGAGAGGCTGAGGGACTTGAGGTTGTTTTCGTTAGAAAGGAGGCGGCTAAGAGGGGAGCTTATCGTAACATATAAGATGATTAGAGGTTTAGATAGGGTGGACAGTGATAGCCTTTTTTCTCGGATGGAGAAAGCTAGCACGAGGGGACACAGCTTTAAATTAAGGGGTGATAGATATAGGACGGATATCAGAGGTAGGTTCATCACCCAAAGGGCGGTGCGAGAGTGGAATGCCCTGCCTGCAGCAGTTGTGGATGCGCCACGTTTGGTGGCGTTTAAGAGGTAAGTTGATAAGTATATGGAAGAGAAGGGAATGGTTTAGTTTGGAGGGTCATTGCTTTTTATATTGGTCGGCGCAACATCGAAGGCCGAAGGGCCTGTTCTGTGCTGTAATGTTTTATGTCCTATAATATCATCCATATGCCGATCCACCGAACATTTGAATGCCCCCAAAGTAGGCGTCTCCATAACTGCTGCTGGCTGGTCCTTCCACGCTCTCACCACCCTCTGTGTAAAGAACCTGCCTCTAACATCCCTCCTATAACTACCACCTCTTAATTTAAAGTTATGTCCCCTCGTGTTGGTCATCACCATCCGAGGAAAAAGGCTCTCACTATCCACACTATCTAATCCCTTGATCATCTTATATGCCTCAATTAGGTCACTGTGTAACCTTCTTCTCTCTAATGAAAATAACCTGAGGTCCCTCAGCCTTTCCTCATAAGGCCTTCCCACCATACCAGGCAACATCCTGGTAAACCTCCTCTGCACCCTTTCCAATGCTTCCACATCTTTCTTATAATGCGGCGACCAGAACTGTACGCAATACTCCAAGTGCTGCCGCACCAGAGTTTTGTACAGTTGTAACATAACCTCATGGCTCCTAAATTCAATCCCTCTACCAATAAAAGCTAACACATCGTACGCCTTCTTAACAACTTTATCAACCTGGGTGCCAACTTTCAAAGAGCTATGTACTTGTACCTCAAGATCCCTCTGCTCGACAACAATATTAAGGGTCCTTCCATTAATCTATATTTCATGTCCAAGGAGTAGGGAAGTTCACCTTGGATGAAGTGATGAGATTCGGCTGATTATTTCTAGAAAACAGAGCTCTCTGAAAATTTTGGGCATGGTAACCATTAAGGAGATAAAGATCTGAAGGTCGTGGGGGGGCGGGGGTGGGGGACGTGGATTTTAAATATACAGCAGCGTATGTTTATATTTGATTATTTCATGAGGTGTGGATATTGGTGAAGAGGGCAAAATGTACTACTTATTCCCGAATTACACTTTAAAAGCTGGTAATGTGTTGAGATTTGTGCGGTTATTTTCATCTGAAATGCTGCTACGAAATAAATTGGTCAGTTCTGATCTTGGAAAAGTTAAGGCATGTTGTTCGGCTTACAGCAAACTGACGCGTGGTGCATTACCCAAGTATCTGCTATCTTTATACTTCTGATTGATAGAGGCCGCCTGATTAGAAGCTGTTTTCAATGCAGTTCGAGCTAGTTGTTGCAATGCATCTGACAGACGGTCGACACAAGCCAAAGACTGACAGATGAAAGTAGACCAGCCTATTTTGTTGATTGTTGAAAGTGATCCAGTAAGGATTGGGACCTTGCTCACTAAAGTTTGCAATTCTTCTTATATTTTTATGTTTTACTGAAGTGAGTGACTCGGGTGGCTTTGAGTAGTCAAGATTGGAAGAAAAAATAATTGAAGATTGCATCAAAAAACAAGCTGACATTGGTAGCCAGGCAACATTACCGAACCAGAATCGATGAGAACACAGATGATAAATTTTCGCATTATATATGTGGAGACTCGTGTTAGTCGTTGAGGGGCTGATGCTGATCGGAAATAGGACGGAAGGGAAGGAAGAACTAAAGAGCATTGTTGAATTTAAAATAAAATCATTCAAATCTTGACAGGCATAAAGCGATGACATTTGACAGATCTGAAAATCAAACATGTCATAAATACTTGTGGCGGAATGTTGTAGATATAAAAAAGTATTGCAATGCAAAGTAAGAACAACCGTATTTTAGCACCCATAAAATATACTGACCTACTTCTTTAGGAGTGTAGACGTAGATGTCTTGTACTGAAATTTACTGTACGAGCAGCAAGATACCAAATACAACGTACAGCACTTTTCCCATTTTCCAACGAGCTGCAATGAGATTACTTGAGTGGAGAAGTTATTTTTTATTGAGATCGATTTAATATTAAGCTGTTCACTCACATAATATGGGGATTGACTCTAAGTTGCTTCTCACTGAAGAACAGCTCACAGACAAAAACAGAGATCAGAGATTAAATGTTTTTTTTTATTATGCAGGTTCCTGTTCATAAATTTAAAAAAAAATCGGGTAAAAGATTCAACCGGAGAGTCATAACAAAATACAAATAATTTGTAAGATTAACTTGTCTCACAATCCATTAGTTACTTTGTCACTTATTTTCGTCATTGTCGTAGTGGTTGTTCAATCTTCCGCTCTCCAACGTATGTGTGTCTGATGTGAGGAATTGTTCTGCTAAGACATCGCTATTCACTGACAAGTGCACTGGAAAAGATTAAACACCTGGATAGTTTGTAGTACTTGCCATTTTTGTTTGTGCTCTCTTTCCCTGCAGCACTTTGTATGTTATTTCATTGACAGCACTTTTAGCATTGGCAATGAGTCACTGTGGGGTATTCTGAAGGTGTAAAAGGCGTTATACAAATTAAAGTCGTCAGTTTCTTTTTCTGATTAGTGTCTATTATATATATATATATATATATATATATATATCGCCATCCCGAACGCCCTGCTTATGTTCAGATTTTGTGTTTGTTTCTATCTCCCTATGATCCTGTGTTTTATAAAATTTGTTTCTTTCTTTCGTCACCGCTGTCACTACCTTCCTCTGATAACAACTCTCTCTGTCCTCAACATGCATAATTCTGTTTCAATTCAGCTGCATCAATAATACTGAATGCAGCAGTTGTTATTATGTTGGATATTTGCCTCTGGTGTTTGGTCTGCTGCCACTACCCTGACTGTTGAACATCAGTTAACTGCCAGAAATGAGCTCTCTTATTTGCGATCTGTGGGATCAGCTGTCTGTGTGAAAGCAACGCGAACTCCACACTATTGGTTTTGACGAATCTGCATTAGTGACTGGTCATTTTCCAGCACATTTAGTCGTTCCTTGAAATTACGTGGACGGGTGTAAAATGGCTGAAGACTGGCATGCTGAACACATGAAACTAATGTGAAACATTGAACTAACATTTCTGCCTGTAGATTATCTGCGATGATTGAGCCTCCTCCATTATATTCAAATGCGGGCTTGCCACACCATTGTGGAGCCTGGATAGTTGTTGAATTGCCAACCCGTATTCATATTTGGCTGAGTCGGTAACTGCAAGACAGAGATCGAATCTATTGTCATTGGCAGTGATTTGCATTGATTTTCTAGACTTCCTTCACTGTCCTGCACCTGTTGTATTCCCCTTGTTGGGCCTTCAGTAGGTTATTATTTCAAATTCGATATATTCGATATATTTGGGCCAGTCATAGACAGAGTGGGAAGTTGTGCGTGGAGCCTGAAGAGATTGGTGAGGCACTGAATAAATATTTCTCTTCGGTATTCACGCAGAGTGCTGGAAATGTAGCTATGGAGAACACTGAGGTACAGGGTTGCAAATTGGGAAGTATTGTAGTAGATAGGGAGGATGTGTTAGAAATTCTCGAGGGTTTGAAGTTGGATAAGTCCCCTGGGCCGGACGGGATTTACCCTAGGATTCTCTGGGAGGCAAGAGAGGAGATTGCAGAGCCTCTGGCTCTGATCTTCAGGTCCTCGTTGGTTACGGGTGTGGTTCCGGAGGACTGGAGGATAGCGAATGTGGTCCCATTGTTCAAGAAGGGGAAGAGAGACCTTCCAGGGAATTATAGGCCAGTGAGTCTTACTTCTGTTGTGGGCAAAGTATTGGAGAGAATTATTAGGGATAGGATTTATAGTTATTTAGAGAGAAATGAATTGATTGGGGATAGTCAGCATGGTTTCGTGAAGGGTAGGTCATGCCTTACTAACCTCATTGAGTTTTTTGAGAAAGTGACCAGAGAGGTGGATGGGGGTAAGGCGGTTGATGTAGTATATATGGACTTTAGTAAGGCGTTTGATAAGGTGGCCCATGGAAGACTTCTACAGAAAATGCAGATGTGTGGAATAGAGGGTGATTTAGCTAATTGGATTAGGAATTGGCTGGCAGATAGAAGACAGAGGGTGGTGGTTGATGGGAGATATTCATCGTGGAGTTCGGTGACAAGTGGTGTACCTCAGGGATCTGTTTTTGGGGCCCCTGCTGTTTGTAATTTTTATAAATGATCTGGATGAGGGTATTGAAGGATGGATTAGTAAATTTGCAGATGACACTAAAGCCGGTGGAGTGGTAGATAGTGAAGAGGGGTGTTATAGTTTGCAGAGAGACTTGGACAAGTTGCAGAGCTGGGCCGAGAGGTGGCAAATGGAGTTTAATGTGGAAAAGTGTGAGGTAATGCACTTTGGCAGGAACAATAAATGTGTAGAGTATAGGGCTAATGGTAGGGCTCTTAATAGTGTTGAGGAACAGAAGGATCTTGGTGTATGTGTCAATAGATCCCTGAAAGTAGGCAGTCAAGTGGATAAAGTTGTTAAGAAGGCATATGGAGTCTTAGCTTTTATTGGTGGGGGATTGAATTTAGGAGCCGCAGCATCATGTTGCAACTGTACAAAACTCTAGTGCGGCCGCACTTGGAGTATTGTGTGCAGTTCTGGTCCCCACATTATAAGAAAGATGTGAGGCATTGGAGAGGGTACAGAGGAGGTTTACCAGGATGTTGCCTGGTATGGAGGGCAGGTCCTATGAAGAGAGGTTGAAGGATTTGAGGTTGTTTTCGTTAGAAAGGAGGCGGCTAAGAGGGGATCTTATTGAAGCATATAAGATGATTAGAGGTTTAGATAGGGTGGACAGTGATAGCCTTTTTCCTAGGATGGAGAAAGCTAGCACGAGGGGACACAGCTTTAAATTAAGGGGTATGAGTTATAGGACGGATATCAGAGGTAGGTTCTTTACTCAAAGAGTGATTAGGGAGTGGAATGCCCTGCCTGCAGCTGTTGTAGATGCGCCAAGTTTGGTGGCGTTTAAGAGGTTAATTGATAAGTATATGGAAGAGAAGGGAATGGTTTAGTTTGAGGGGCATTGCTTTTTATTTTGGTCGGCACAACATCGAAGGCCGAAGGGCCTGTTCTGTGCTGTAATGTTCTATGTTCTATGAGACTGGAGAATGGGCAGAGTAGATGCGCTGGGTGAGTGGAGATTGAGGACAGGGAACAGTGGGTGCAACAAAGAATGAGTTAATGTACTTTGTAATACTTGGAGAATGGTAAAAATAAAGTATTGTAAGACTTGTATATGACTTGTTTTCATGTATTCCAGACAGATGGAAGCTTTGATCTCGTATACCCCATGCAGGGGAACTACAGGTGTCCTTGCTGTTGTACATAAGTTTATGATAGTCCATTCAGAAAAGTAGCTGACCCAGTCCGTATCTATCTTTGTGTCTTTAATTTTGTGGACTTCTGCGAATCATAGTGAAGATTGAATGCCTTAAATATATATTCATATTATTTATGTACTGCTTATGTGTCATGTACCGAAATATTTGACATATTATATCCTATACAACTTATGAACATAAAATTGTTATATGGACGACGTTACCTTTAACTTGTTCTGCTGGTCTGTATGTTAGCTAAGGGATAATCACACCACCGAAAATTGGGGTCTTGCGATAACCACAAAGGAATGCCGATGCAGCTATGTTCCCACATACGATGGAGGACAAGCCCAGCCTAGGAGCCTGCTGAGAATGAGAAGATGCATAGTGACTGGGGTAAGGGGCCGGGGGGAGGGGGCGGTATAAATATGTGCTCTAAAATTGTGTTCAGAGAGAAGGCTGCGGAACTGCTGTTAGGTACCAGGTGTATCTCCCAAAAAAACTTTTGAAAAAACTTGTTCTGCGTTCACTTATAACAGGTCTCAGAGGTATATTTTACCAACAGTATTTGATGCCGAAACCGAAACTGTTTACAGGTCCAATTGAATCGATCACCGAACTTAAGAGAGTGGGTCAAAGTACAGTCAGTATAGTATGAAAGAGTGTGAGATTGTGTGAGAGGCCTGAACTAAACACATACAGACAAGGAGGCATCTGTCCTTACACCCAGCCTCAGACAGGGTGTTAAGAGGGTAGCATCCCCACATTCCCATCCAAGCCAAGTTCAGGACATTGAAATGGGTGTGAAGGCTGGAGATGGATACTTGGCGTGTGATTTCAGATGTGAATAAGAAAGAATCTGCCTGAGTGATCGCCAAAGTAGAAGGTAAAGCTGGCTTGATAGAGTAAGTGTGTAAGCTCATGAGTGCAAGCGGTAGTATGGAGGGAACTGGTCGCCCCCAACAGGTATCATCAGAACCTGATTAGAGCGATCCAGGAGTGGAGAGTGAAAAAGGAGAATACATGATTCCAGGTGGTGAGTATAAACTTATCAATGTTATGGCTCGACAAGAACAGTGAAGACCCCGGGATCCGTCATAACAGAATATATGTTGGAGAGTGACAAATTCATTAAACAAATGAGGAAAGCGGTTGGGATCCACCTCACCCGTTTGACCAACAATGGAAATAGTTGGGAAAAAACACAGAACTAAGAAAATTGGAATTCTTCTCATTCACAAATTGAGCGGACTAATTGAACATGTCTCAGTCTTGGATAAAAAAAAAATGGATTGACTACAAGGAGAGAATTAAAACATGGGAATCATAGATTAGAATATTAGAACAGAGAAACCAGACGAAGAAGATGGGATACATCAGTTAGCTCTACTAATTAAACAAATAGTCCCTCCAGTAAGAAGTGGAGTGAAGATTAAAATGAAAAAAAAATGGAATTAGAATTCAGAGTAAGGGAACTGGAGAAACAAAACCAAGTGTTAGAAGATCACTGCCGGGGGACATTACCTCCCTATCCCGGCAGTATGACCATGAAACTTGCAGTGTCTGAGAGCGACTTTGACACAGAAGATGAGGTCTGTGATCTTGCTCCGGTAACGAGGGGAGGAAATAATCCCACTGTTCAAGAAGGGGAAGAGAGACCTTCCAGGGAATTATAGGCCAGTGAATCTTACTTCTGTTGTGGGCAAAGTATTGGAGAGAATTATTAGGGATAGGATTTACAGTTAATCAGAGAGAAATGAATTGATGGGGATAGTCAGCATGGTTTTGTGAAGGGTAGGTCGTGCCTTACTAACCTCATTGAGTTTTTTGAAAAAGTGACCAAAGAGGTGGATGGGGGTAAGGCAGTTGATGTGGTATATATGGACTTTAGTAAGGCGTTTGATAAGGTGGCCTATGGAAGACTTCTGCAGAAAATGCAGATGTATGGGATAGAGGGTGATTTAGCTAATTGGATTAGGAATTGGCTAGCAGATAGAAGACAGAGGGTGGTGGTTGATGGGAGATATTCATCGTGGAGTTCGGTGACAAGTGGTGTACCTCAGGGGTCTGTTTTGGGGCCCCTGCTGTTTGTAATTTTTATAAATGATCTGGATGAGGGTATTGAAGGATGGATTAGTAAATTTGCAGATGACACTAAAGTCGGTGGAGTGGTAGATAGTGAAGAGGGGTGTTATAGTTTGCAGAGAGACTTGGACAAGTTGCAGAGCTGGGCCGAGAGGTGGCAAATGGAGTTTAATGTGGAAAAGTGTAAGGTAATGCACTTTGGCAGGAATAATAAATGTGTAGAGTATAGGGCTAATGGTAGGATTCTTAATAGTGTTGATGAACAGAGGGATCTTGGTGTATTTGTGCATAGATCCCTGAAAGTAGGCAGTCAAGTCGATAAGGTTGTTAAGAAGGCATATGGAGTCTTAGCTTTTATTGGTAGGGGGATGGAATTTCGGAACCACAACGTCATGTTGCAACTGTACAAAACTCTAGTGCGGCCGCACTTGGAGTATTGTGTGCAGTTCTGGTCCCCACATTATAAGAAAGATGTGGAGGCATTGGAGAGGGTACAGAGGAGGTTTACCAGGATGTTGCCTGGTATGGAGGGCAGGTCTTATGAAGAGAGGCTGAGGGATTTGAGGTTGTTTTCGTTAGAAAGGAGGCGGCTAAGAGGGGACCTTATCGAAACATATATGATTAGAGGTTTAGATAGGGTGGACAGTGATAGCCTTTTTCCTAGGATGGAGAAAGCTAGCACGAGGGGACACAGCTTTAAATTAAGGGGTGATAGTTATAGGACGGATATCAGAGGTAGGTTCTTTACCCAAAGGGTGGTTCGGGAGTGGAATGCCCTGCCTGCAGCAGTTGTAGATGCGCCAAGTTTGGTGGCGTTTAAGAGGTTAGTTGATAAGTATATGGAAGAGAAGGGAATGGTTTAGCTTGGAGGGGCATTGCTTTTTATATTGGTCGGCGCAACATCGAAGGCCGAAGGGCCTGTTCTGTGCTGTAATGTTCTATGTTCTATGTTCTATGTTCACTGACCGGTTTAAGCTTTTCACACCAGAGGAAAGACATCAGGTCCTAGTATCGCTGGGAATACTCTAACCCTGGAATGAAAATGTCAAATTTTGTATTATCATCGCCCCAAAAATGTTTACGGTATTAGATACTAGATATAACGAGGTCTAGTCATTCCACTTGAAATTTAACTCACTGGATAAATTTGTCTTCAGAGTAAGTGATAAGAGCTACATGGACTAGACACCCACATGGATTCCAAAATAGCCTGGTCATACTTCATCAAGCAATTAGCAATTTCTAGAACAATTGGAACTCCCGAAAGGGAGCACAATCTTACCGTATGAACACAATATTTTAATAACCTCTGAAACTAAAGTGGATCATCAGGCAGCATTATGCTCAATCTGAAGCACTTAGAAGATCAAGGGTTAAAGACAAACCCGAAAAAAAAATCCAAAAAGAAAAGATACAGGTGTTATGTCTGGGACATTTAATATCCCAAGGATCAAGGAGATGGCCGTGGACAGGAACGCCGTCATGAAACGGGGGTATGTCAGCACAAGTGGCGAAGCTGATAGCGCTGACACAGGTTTTTATTGAGGTGCGGGGAGAAGATTTACAATTACAGCGGACGTGTTATTTGGAATTGTGCATGACTGTGTGACGGTTTTGGGGAGAAGGGGATTTGTCACAATAGGCTGCACCCATATCAAACATGGCCAGATTTATTACAGGCCAGTGAGCTCCCATGAACTAAGAGTTACCACGAAACAAGCAAGCTGATTCTGTATGGTACAGAGAGAAAGAGAGAAAGAGAGAGTAAGTGTGTGATCGAAAGCCTCATGTGGTGTTATAGGATATAGTCAATCAAAGTGAATTGTTTCGTTTTTAATACATTACATAGGGATCGGACAGAGATTTGAGCTCTGCCATGTGGGAAATGTGGCATTTCATTACATCTGAAAAAAGGTGCAAGGGCAGTTAACCACATAGACACACAGTAGATTAAATTTTGTATTTGTTTGTATTGGATACAAAGGTAGAGCTGTAGAAATAATTAATTGTGCAGATTGTTGCAAATTGGAATGTTTTCAGTACACTTGCTATACTTGGATCGTAACTAGTCGCAGAGGTATGTTTTATCTATCACACCCTTGATACCTATTGATTCCAATTGAAAGTGACCTTGATGTCAAGCGCTGATGTTCTTATCTCACCTCGGGATTCAGCTCTTTCGTCCATGTTTTAACCAAGGCTGTAATGAGGTCAGGATGTGAGTGACCCTGGTGAAGCTGAACTGGGCGCCACTGAGGAGAGTTTTGCTGAGCCATCACTGTTTAAGAGCTGATGACCACTTCTATCATTTTATTGATGATCGAGCGTAGACTCATTGGGTAGGAATTGCTCAGGTTGGATTTGTTCTGTTTTTTTGTGTAGCGAATACCTGGACAACGTTCCAATGTTGATAGAAGCCAGTGTCGTAATGGTACTAGAAGAGCTTGCATCGGTAAGTGGCAGGTTCTGAATCACAAGTCTTTATGGCAAATATCGAATGCTGTAAGAGTCCATTTTCTTTGCAGCATTCAGTGCCTCTGACTATTTCATGATATCACGTGGAGTGAATCGAATTGGTTGGAGACAGACATAGAACATAGAACATAGAACATTACAGCACAGAACAGGCCCTTCGGCCTTCGATGTTGTGCCGACCAAAATAAAAAGCAATGCCCCTCCAAACTAAACCATTCCCTTCTCTTCCATATACTTATCAATTAACCTCTTAAACGCCACCAAACTTGGCGCATCTACAACAGCTGCAGGCAGGGCATTCCACTCCCTAATCACTCTTTGAGTAAAGAACCTACCTCTGATATCCGTCCTATAACTCATACCCCTTAATTTAAAGCTGTGTCCCCTCGTGCTAACACCTTAGATGCTGGATACAACTGAGAAGGACAAATTGGATAATCCCCTCGGCACTTCTGGCTGAAGAATGTAACAAATGCTTCAACCTTTTTTTTGCACTGATATGCTGGGTCTCATCCTCCAGTGGTTTGTTTAATTGCCCATCAACATTCATGACTGAGTGTGAAAGTATTGCACAGATTGGAACTGATCGTTTGGTTGGGGAATCGTTTGGATCTGTCTATCACTTGTTGTTTATGCCGTTTGGCATGCAAGTAGTTCTGTTTGGTAGTTTCCAAAGGTTGACACAAAGCCTTGTGCTAACTGTATCATGCCCTCTTGCATTATTTGTCCATTGAACCAGGGGTGTCTCCTGCCCTGATTGTAATCTCTGAGTGAGGTTATGACCATAAGACCAAAAGACCATAAGACATAGAAGCAAAATTATGCTGCTTGGCCCATCGAATCTCCTCTGCCATTCATTCATGAAAGATATTTTCCTCGCATCCATTCTACTGTGCTTTTGCAATAACACCTTATTCCCTTATTAATCGAGGACTCTGTAAGAGAATATTTGTAGTAGCAACAGTATCATGAATGTAAGAGAATATTTGTAGTAGTAGCAGTAGAATGCGAAATATAGTCTCACCAACATGCGATGGGCAAGATGTTGAAATATAATGAGCCCAGTAGGTTATTTAATGTAATTGAATGTATGGTGGCTAGTGTGATAGAATCAGGATGGTAAGCATTTGTTAAACATTGAGTGTAAGCAGCTGTAGGCAGTTAAACCTTGAGAAACAATGGTCACACTATGGCCTAGAAAACAGGGATGGGGTACATATATTCTCTTTGTCACTTAGTTTAAAGTCTAGCTAAGCCACCATTGTGTATAAACAACGTTAATAGGGTGAAGGCAACGGTCAGAACTGTTGTATAAACAAACTGGTTTTACAGAGTCGTAAATGCATCGATTAGTGACCAATCCACGACAAGATAAATTATTAGCAGAACCAGCACTAATGGTGGTTAAAGATAAGCTAACTTTGAGAATGAGATAAGAATCTCAAGGCATGTATCTGCAAATTGTATAAGACAAGCTGTAAGTGAGCATCTCACTGGAGTGTTCCGGACATCCCGGCTTTGTTCTCGTGTGCTGGAGAATAAAGTCTTACTACCTGGAAAACCAAGACTCAGACTCTCATTTAATAAGCTAAAAGTATATTGTCGTCCTGGGGAACCACGACAAAATTGGCGCTGTGAGCAGGGTATGGTGAGAGATCGCCAGGAAAATTGAAGCCCGGAAGGAGCGGAGGAGGCAGTGGTCTGACCGGGGCCGAGAATCCCAAAGCCGGCATTCTGACGACAAGGTAAGCAGACTTGCATGCATGTAAATCCTTGTCGTCGGAAAAGGGATCTCGAGGTCCGGCATACCCGGTTCTCTGCCAATCCTAGATCTCCCCTACTCAAAAGATACCCTGCGTGAATAAAATTGAATTGTGTAAAAATTTTTGAGAGACTGAGTACGATTTGAAGGGTAGAGTTTTGCATGCAAAGCGCTTTATGAATGCTGTATTGTCTGTGAATGGGTAAAAAGCGAGACGATGAAAAAGCCGAACGCTAACGGAAGCAATTAGGTTAGTCGAGCGGTTTGGAGCGGGATTCCAGTTTACAACTTGCCCAAGGAGAGTAAGTGTAGGAAGGCCTGCCAGTCCGAACCTACCCAGGACCTCGGACAAAGGACGTCATCCGAGAGAAGGAGAGATCTGTGAGAGATTGATCTCCTACCTAATACAGTTGTACAGGTGTTAGGGTTACTAAAGCACACATCAGTAGAGAAGGAGACAATTGGTTGGAAGTGTGACAAAGGGGCTGTAAGGAACCAGTCTGTGATGAATGGTTCAGAACAGCGGTGTAGGGATTGATGGTGAATGTGGGACTCAGGACGTACTCAGAATAGTGCCGAATAGCTTAGAATAACTGCAGTGGCAGATTCTTCTGAGCAGTAGTGTTAGCATACATTACTTGAAAACATTTTAAAGAAAACAGCAAACTAATGAAAGCAGTTGGAGGGGAAGTTAGGGAGTGGTATAAGGGCGAAAAAGACGCTCTGTTGAGAAAGATTACACACATAATTAATTTGGATGAGTAAGAAACGAGTGGCCATACGTGAACTGGGAAGGAATAATAAGCAGAAATTGGATAAGTGAAATAATAGCAGAGACGTTAATAGAATTAATAAAGGAACCCAGATCGCGTAGGGCTTTAATACACATAGACGAACAAGTGAAGGCATATTATTCTTTAGCAAGTGAAAGAAGAATATTGCCAGGGAGAGGGAAAACAGGGAAGTGGATATCGGAACCCCGGTTAGAAGTACAGGTGATAGTAAGAGAAGCGCAGTGGGAGAGTGAACAGGGGATTGGTCAAGAAAACACAGTGTTTTGCGTAATAATAACTATAATACCAAATTCAGACGAATTAAACAGCAGAATTCATAACAATAGTTCAAGAGTACAGACAATGACAAGCAAGGCTAAAACACCAGTAGAAATACTAGGGGATAAGTTTCCTGCCCTTAGAGGAGATATAGCATACATCTCCAAAAAATGGACTAAAAGAACAAACAAATCAAATACACGATGGCCAGAAGGGGGCACATGGTGTGTGGAGAGATGCGAGGATCAGAAAGGATTATTGAAGAATTATAAAATAAAGGATAAATCTAAAAAAAAAGAAAAGAAAAGTGAGACAAAGAACTAGAGATACTGGCATTGTTTGAAAAAAAGGGAGAAAGGAGGAAATAGACGGAGAGACAGAGGGTAGTAGTGAAGAAGAAGAGGATTTATTGGCAGCGTTAGCGCCACAGAGAAGGTCACTACGGGTAAGAAGACCACCAATAAAATACCCAAACGAAGAACAAAGAGAGGAATATATATTCCCTGTGATTCTGAAGGGTGGCAGACTACAATATATTCCCTGGTCAGGTCAGGACTTGCCTAATTTGATTAGTGAATTACCAAATATTTTGGATGGGGCCGGAAGGTGGATTGGACAGTTAGAAGCTGGAATGGTGGGAAAGAGGATGGCGCTGGGTGACATCAAAGCCCTCCTGGCAAAGGTGTTGGGAATGAATCAAATGACTGAAGTGATGAAACTTGCAGGCATCCCTGCGGCAGCACTTGACCCAGATGTGGATGGAGTGCCAATAGACTTATATCGCCATGACATTTGGCAGGCACTAAGAGACATGTACCCCAATCGAGTGGACATGAAAACACTGAAGGGGGAGCCATTGGGTGAGGAAGAAAATGCAGCCACGTATGTAGAAAACCAGCTGAAAAGATGGAGAAGGGACACTGAGAGGGACATTCTGACAGATCCACTGATCAATTCCATGTTCCGAGCAGCAATTTTAGAGGTTCTACCGACTTCAGCTAAGTCTAGATTGGAGGAAGTGGTAGGCCTGGAGTCAAAAATTTACAGAGAATTCTTAGACCATGTCATTCATGCGGTAGAAAGACACCGCAAGGAGGAAAAGAATGCAGACAAGCAGCTGAAAGACGTACAGCGCAAACTTCTCCAAGCTCAGCTGGAGGAAATTAAAAACAAAGACAAGCAGAAATTAAAAGAGGATTCCACACCCAAGAAAATGGCAGCGATGGTGGCTGACCTAACGATCGGAGAGATACCCACACTACCACAAGGGAGAAGTGGAGGTGGAAGTCAGCCCATCATAACTTATAACATTTCTGGTTTCCCACTGTCCATGAATCCAAGAGGTTACAATCCAAATTACCAAAATAATGAGAAAGGACAGGGGCAGGGACGTGGTGGACTACCCTATCAGAACCAGAAGGGACAAAGTCAGGGAAATAATCAAGGTCAGAAACAGGGACCGCCACCTGGTCCTCCAGGTGTATGTTGGGGGTCTGGGGAAGCAGGACACATAAAAAGAAACTGTCCTCAGAACCCTCAAAGACAAGGAGGGAACCAGCAGTATGTAAACCACCAGATAATGCAACCACTGCTTAATGACCCCCAGACGTCCCAAGGACCAGTGAATTATCAGGGTTTCCTATAGGGAGGCCCAGAGAACCCCGACATGGTAGGGCAATATATACAAATAACGGAAACAGCAAACCAGGAACCTATAATTAGTGTTAGAGTAGGAGGGGTCGAGGTCCCCATGATGATAGATACCGGTGCTACTTGTACAGGCATACAGGCAAAGTATGCAGACCACCTACCATTGTCAGGTCAGTTTGTAAAAACTGTGGGGTTCTCGGGGAAAGCGACATTGACCCAAATAACGACGCCGATACCTGTCACCGTCGGAAACAAAACTACCCACGTACCCGTGTTAGTATGTAGTAAAATGCCACTACATTTGTTAGGAAGAGACGCAATCCTAGGTTTAGGATTAAAACTAGAATGTACAAATCAGGGAATTAACTTAACAGGAATGTACCCACTTAGGATGCAAGGGGAAGAATGGGCTAATGTATATTGGTTAGGAGATATAGAAGAACAAGTTAAAGAACAAGTGTGGGAAACGTGGGGGAAGTTTGTGGAAACACAAATTCCAAAAGCTGAATGGCCAAAGACAGAATTACATTGCACAATGATATTTGATGAGAAACAAAAACCCGAAGTGCAGGAGAAATGGGAAAAAGAGGCAGGACAGGAACAGGAGGTAAAGTCAGGAAGTATTCTAATTGGACCAGAGGGAGCAGCCCTCACAATCATGAAAGATGCATGGGTTAACAAATGGTTCTCCGTTCTTGGAGCAGAACCACACATTACACTAAAAATAAATCCCGGATATAGACCAAAAGACCTAGGGCCAATGGTGCTGAGAGCAAGGGAACTAGAATTTGTTGAAACAGACAATGCAAATATTTGGATGTCCATTGACGGACAAATGATGAAAATACTCTCAGACACTGAGATGGTGGGAAAACCCAAACAGGTGAGAATAGAGGTAAAGAATAAAGAACAGGAACAAGAGTGGAGGGACAAACTGGAAAAAGACCTTAACTCTCTCCCGCAAGAATTGTGGTCGAGACAGGACACTGATGTAGGTAGGATCAAAATAGCCAACCCAGTAGAAATTAAGTTAAAACCAGGATGCCGAGGACCCTACAAGCCTCAGTATCCATTTAACCCGGAAGCAATAAAAGGCATTAAAAAGACAATCAGAGGACTAGTAGAAGTAGGGGTATTAAAAGAAACCCACAGCAGATGTAACACACCATTATTACCAGTCAAGAAAGCCGATGGGGAAAAATGGAGATTGGTACATGACTTAAGGGCAGTCAATGAGGTAGTAGAAGACATGCCGGTAGAAGTACCGAACCCCTACACCTTGCTGATAATATTCCACCTGAAAGCAGATGGTTTACTGTAGTAGATCTACGCTCAGCATTTTTTAGTGTGCCATTAGCTCAAGCAAGTCAGTACCTATTTGCATTTACATATGAAGGAAAGCAGTACACATACAATAGGATGCCCCAGGGATTTAAGCATTCACCACATATATTTAATCAGGTATTGAGAGCAGATCTGGAAGGACTACAATTAGAAGGAACATTGATACAATATGTGGATGATTTGCTGTTGTGTGCAGAAACAAAAGAACAATGCAGAGAGGATAGTCTAAAATTATTAAAGAGACTGGGTGAAGGAGAACACAAAGTGTCCAGGACAAAACTGCAATTGTGTCAAAGAAAGGTAGAATATCTTGGAAAGGAAATAACAGCAGGACAAAAGAGGATAGCCTTTCAACAGATAGAGGCTGTATTGAAAGTCCCGAAGCCACAAACAGTAGGGCAGATGATGACATTCTTGGGAATGACAGGCTTTAGCTCAGAATGGATAGAGAGCTATGCAGAAAAGACACAGGCACTAAGGAAAATCATGAAGGAAGGAGGATGTGAAGAATTAAAAACAAACCTAATATGGGATAGAGAAGCCCTGGAAACATTCGAAAACATAAAAAAAGAAATGGCACAGGCACCAGCATTGACTCTCCCCATGTATAATAAACCCTTTGATCTCTTCGTGGGTAACAGGGAAGCAGGATTTGCAACAGCAGTGCTGATGCAGGAAAGTTGTAAAGGCAGGAAAAGGCAGGCCATAGCTTATTATAGCACCAAGCTAGATGATGTAGCTATGGGATACCCCCCGTGTTACCAAGGCCTGGCAGCAGCCTGGTGGGCATATGAAAAAGCAGCCGTGGTCACGATGGGATATCCAGTAAACATACATGTATACCATAAGGTAGCTGAATTGATCGAACAGGGGAGATTTGTACTGACGCCTGCCAGAATTCATCACTACCGAATGCTGACCACCTTTGCAGATATTACGATAGTGAGATGTAACAGGGTTAATCCAGCCGACTATATGCCATTACCTCATGAAGGAGAGGAGCATGAGTGTGTAAGAGAAGCAAAAACGTTTACAAAACTAAGGACAGACTTAAAAGCAGAAAAACTAGAAACAGAAAGGAAAAGAGTACTATATGTTGATGGCTCATGCTACAGGGATCATGTAGGAAACCATGCAGGTTATGCTATAATCGAACAGAAAGGGGAGACATTTGAAGTGTTAGAGGCAGAAAAGTGTGAGCAACCTTGTTCAGCCCAATTAGCAGAACTCAAAGCATTAACCAGAGCATGCGAGTTGACAGAAGGGGAAATAGTGGGGGTATATACGGATTCAGCTTATGTGCATGGAGTGTGCCACCTATTTGGAGCAATATGGAGACAGAGGGGATTCATAAAAAGTAGAGGAGGACCAATACAGCACGAAAGTCAAATAAAAGCATTAATACAAGCAATGATGGGTCCAAAAGAATTGGCCATAATCAAATGTCAGGCGCACAAAAAGGGAAAGGATAATGTTGCCAAGGGAAATGCTAAAGCTGATAAGGTAGCCAAGGAAGTATCAGGATGCATCATAACCACAATAGCCCCAGGTGAGGTGAGACCACATCCAGGACCAGGGATGGGGAGCGTTATTCCTCACCCCACCCTGGAAGATGTGGTGCAGTTACAGAAGGAAGCCACGATAGCTGAAAAAACAATGTGGAAAGATAGAGGAGCAGGGCAGGGACTACATGATAGAGTGTGGAGAAACGGGGAAGGGCTGATTGTAGCGCCTACATCATTACTAACCTTACTAATCAGCGAAGCACACGGAGTCGATCACTGTGCAAGGGGGGAGGTGACCAGAAAAGTAAAGAAGGAAGGATTCTGGTCACCTTACCTGCAGAATTCAATTGATTATATGTTAAGTCAATGTGAGGTATGTGCCCAAAATAACATCAGGAAAAGTATAACTGTTCCTATAGGGCACATACCAATTCCTGAAGGGCCGTTTAAACATCTATGCATGGATTATGTAGATATGGGGAAATCGGTGAGAGGAAAGAGATATATGTTGGTGATCATTGACAGATTCAGCAGATGGATAGAAGCAACACCATCCAAAGACCAAGGGTCTGGAACGTTAATTAACTTCCTGTCAAAAGAGGTCATTCCAAGATTTGGCATACCCACTCAATTGAGTCCAGACAATGGGTCCGCATTTATCGGAAGGGTACTGAGAGACACTCTCTCAGCACTAAGGATAAAGCAGAAGTTTGGTTGTGTGTACCATCCTCAGTCTCAAGGAATGGTAGAGAGGGCAAACGGGACCCTCAAGGCCAAAATAAGTAAAATTTGCAGTGAGACAGGGAAAAATTAGATTGATGCCCTGCCACTAGCACTAATGCAATGCAGAAGTCAAGAAAACAGAACCACGCATTTAAGTCCACATGAAATGATGACAGGGAGAGTAATGCCGGTACCAAAAATTAGGGGATCGGGAGGCCCTACACTAGTATGTTTAGATCAAAGTACAAAAGAATATATATAACAATTAACTATTATACACAGAACTATATTTGAACAGGAGAAGGCCAAGGAGGAGGGGAATCCGGTGGCAGACCACCAGATCAAACCTGGAGATCGCGTGTATATCAGAAAGTTCCAGAGGCGCTGGGACGAACCCAGGAGAGAAGGACCATTTGAAGTTATCAAAGTCTCTCCTACGACTGTGCAAGTAGAAGGCAGTACACTGTGGTATCATTTAAATCATTGTACCAAAACAGTATCGGAGATAGAGGTTGATGGGAGAACTGAAAGTACCGAAAGCCTGGATAGGAGTAGAGATGAAGAGGAAGGAGAGCCAGGGGAGGGTCCTTCTAGCCAAACACAGGATCAGGAGAGGAATGCAGAAATTGAAGGTAGTAAGAACGATTTTATGTCTGAGTTGGTTGATGATCCAAATGTCCAGCCTGATGCCCTTGGTCAAGGCTCAGGAGGTAATGGGGAAAGAGCAGAAGCCTCTTTTCCCACCTCGGACTTGGGGACCATCTCCCTCCCAGACTTTCTTGACCCATAACAGGGAGAAACAGAATGCAGAAAACCCACAATTTAGGTTGAAGGAAAATAAGAAAGTATTGAGATTAAAAGTGCAAGAACCCTTAGGCAGAAAACTAAGAGAAAGAAAAAATAAGATACTTGAAAAAGATATTAACCCGCCAAGGCGGATGGGTCATAAGAGATCAATAGACACAACCACAATCTGGGAAACGGCACAAGAGAACAGGTGGTGGGAATGGGCTAAATACACAGGTCAAAAGAACACCAATGGAGAGGAATGCATAGTTTGTGCAGCAGAAAAATCTCACACTGAGGTAATTGATGTACCATGGGGTTCAGGGGACTGTAGGACCTGGCAGCAAAACTGGAGAGAGGAAAATTGCCGAGGTACATACACCTTATATCAACGCACGTACACGATAGGGAATCAAAAAGTCACGTACGGAATGATAAACTGTTCGGGTTCCGCATGTGACAACCTCTGTGAAGAAAGAATGCTGGCGTGTCAATACCACTGCGTTTTATATGCTGGGGTAGGAAAAGACATCTATAATCTGGCCCACAGATGTCCAAAGTGGCCAAAAACGGCAATGGACGCGGCCCCAAGGAAATGGAAGGCAGAGCCCAACTTACAAATCCAAGATTGCTATTGGAGAGAAAGCAGCAGCACAGGAAGTAAATTAGGAAACTACACAGGAGAATGTAAAAAAAATTGGAATGTAACTGACATCCGTAGCCTATACGTCCCAATGAGAGGAGGAACGCCACCTCCTCCGCACGTACTAGACTTACAAGTAAAACAACTAGCTGATCTATGGTGGTTATGTGACCCCGAGAAGGGACTAATGGCAAAACTGCCTCCAAACTAGACTGGGTTGTGCGCCCGGGTCATGTTAGCACAGAGCACTGTCATACTCCCAGTAAATTATAAAACTGGGTTCCAAAGGATGAGGTGGTCTTACACTCCCGATCCAGAAGTAAAATTGGATGCAATTGGGCAACCTCGCGGTATCCCCATTGAATTTAAAGCCGGGAATGAAATAGCTGCAGGGCTTGAGTCGATCCTGGTTTGGGTCACTCCCAACAAAAACACTGAATGGATTAATTACATTTATTACAATCAACAGAGATTTATCAATTACACTAATGATGCTCTTGCTGCACTAGGTGAGCAATTAGATGCAACTAGCAGAATGGCCTGGCAAAATCGGCAAGCGCTAGACTGGCTGTTAGCAGAGAAAGGGGGTGTGTGTGTCATGTTTGGAAAGCAATGCTGCACGTTTACCCCCAATAACACTAACTCAGAAGGATCATTTACCAAAGCCATGGCTAAGCTACAAAGCCTGAAAAAAGAAATACATGAGAATGCTGGGTTCGGTTATGAGATTTGGGACTGGCCAGACAGTGCGCTAGGGAAATGGGGAGCATGGCTTGCTAGAGCAGGAATTATAGCAGTAGTTATACTGCTCACTGTGGGATTAATGACTTGCTGTTTTTTGCCTGTTCTGAGATCTTTCGTAACTAGACTGATGGTGCGACAAATGGTGGCGCGAATGAGTTACGGTCAACCTCTCGATACAGAAACAGAGGAGTGGGAAGATGTCGAGCTGCCCCCACTGAATGAACTCACAATAACTATGATTGAGGACGAGGTGCAGTGCCCTGTGAAAATAACATCACCAAAGAGTTGCCCTACCAAAGTGATAACGACCTACCGGTACCCTGTTAAAACCTGAGAACTTAGTCTGTACACAGTTATCAGTCTTTTTCCCTTCCCTAGTCAACAGTGGGAAGGTTTTTGGCTGATGACTGTTAGGCATAGGTAATCTGGGGGAGCGACCTATAATCAGAACATTGATTGATAAGTCATAATAATGTTAGAATAGGGACATTGATCCCTGACGCAAATACTTGGCTCCTCCACATTCCCTACTAAATTTACAGGGGCATATATAGATAGCTTGAGACTGTAATCATGTCGGGTGGTATTTTTGGGTGAGACTCGGAAGAGTCTCAAAGGGGGGAATGTAAGAGAATATTTGTAGTAGCAACAGTATCATGAATGTAAGAGAATATTTATAGTAGTAGCAGTAGAATGCGAAATATAGTCTCACCAACATGCGATGGGCAAGATGTTGAAATATAATGAGCCCAGTATGTTATTTAATGTAATTGAATGTATGGTGGCTAGTGTGATAGAATCAGGATGGTAAGCATTTATTAAACATTGAGTGTAAGCAGCTGTAGGCAGTTAAACCTTGAGAAACAATGGTCACACTATGGCCTAGAAACCAGGGATGGGGTACATATATTCTCTTTGTCACTTAGTTTAAAGTCTAGCTAAGCCACCATTGTGTATAAACAACGTTAATGGGGTGAAGGCAACGGTCAGAACTGTTGTATAAACAAACTGGTTTTACAGAGTCGTAAATGCAGCGATTAGTGACCAATCCACGACAAGATAAATTATTAGCAGAACCAGCACTAATGGTGGTTAAAGATAAGCTAACTTTGAGAATGAGATAAGAATCTCAAGGCATGTATCTGCAAATTGTATAAGACAAGCTGTAAGTGAGCATCTCACTGGAGTGTTCCGGACATCCCGGCTTTGTTCTCGTGTGCTGGAGAATAAAGTCTTACTACCTGGAAAACCAAGACTCAGACTCTCATTTAATAAGCTAAAAGTATATTGTCGTCCTGGGGAACCACGACACACTCTGGTCACAACCTGTTATTGTCACTATTAGGATGTTGATAACAAAGGCAAACTGCTTAAAATATTTTCGAATCCTGTGCTATTGGTGTTTATTTGATATGATATTGGAATGTTTCCCCATTCGAGATACGCACATTGTATCCCGGGCTCGGTTTGCTTCTGTATTCTCATCACACAGTGGTCTTTGTGATGGTGGTGGCCGGGGTGGTGGGGACGTTGCCATTGCCTAGTAATTGAACTAAAACAGCCAAATGAATATTCTCAGGGGTTCGGAATCCTATGACGAGTAACTCACAACTATCGAAAGAGTTTTCTTCATTTTAAAGGCACCAGTCAATGGAAAATCTCCCTCTCTCTGGACAAATGCAGCTCCAACAACTCTCACAAGATCGAAAACATCCAGGGCAAGGCTGATTGGCATTCTCTCTACAAACCTCAATTCTACTGGGGATCAATGACAGTGTAATTCTGCAATTAACATCGTTCGTAAGCAACTTCCAAAACCAAAGATACTAACATCTAAAAAGACAAGGACGCAGTGAAAAAAATACACTAGAGAACACCACCACATAGAAGTTTTAATCAACCACTATCCTGAGTTTGAAATATCTCGTGCTGTCTCTTCACTGTTGTTGGGTGAAATTCCTGGAACGTCCTCCCTGGATGCATCATGGATGTTTTTGTGACCGTGTTTGAGGCATTTCCATAACGACGCTTGCCAGTACCCTTCAAATGGCAATTAAAGATGGAAAATAAGTGATGGCGCAGCCGCAGAATCTCTGATTACATCCGAATAATCATTTGAAAATGTATAACAGTGGGCAGTCCATCGTGTCAAATGTGCTGCCATCAGCTTCTGAGGTATTACTTTTAGGATTCAGTGCAGACTTTATCGCATTAGTTCCATAGTTAAACTGGTCACTAAGCTTCAGATACTCCACTGCTTTGTATCTTTTCCGTGTGTAGGCACTCCTTCGCATAGCTCTCCGGCAGAGAGATGAAAATGTTGATGCCATGTAATTATTTTCCCTGGAATCCAATATTTTTTATCTTTTTTTTCTTGTGGGTCCCTTTCACCCCTTGATACCTAACCAAGCTAACATTTCTTTGAATAGACTTTCCACCAAAATTTACAATAACCCGATTGACTGCTGAAGCAACCAAACTCCTTCTACACCACTTTCTGTACACATTACATTTCATGCATCGTTTTCGTCTCCATTTTATTTCGCATCTATTTCAGAAAGCCGGTATCAAGACCAGCACTTCTGCAATCCCACTGATTCATCTCACCAAGGATTTGTCTTGATTGTCGAGATATCCAGAACTGTGGCAATCTTACTGCAAATGCAGCTGAAGCTTCCGCTCTCTCGCCCTGTTAGAACCAACCGAGTTCATAGATCATAGAACCCTATGATGCAGAAAGAGATCCTTCAGCCCACCGAGTTTTTTGATTGACAAGAGAATTAAGGGTTACAGAGAGAAAGCAGGAAAGTGGTACAGAATCACTACAGATCTGCCATGAACTTATTGAATGGCGGGGCAGGCTCGAGGGGCTGGATGGCTTACTCCTGCTCCAATTTCTTATGTTCTTATGAGTTTTCACCGATCGCAATCCCACCCAGGCCCTACCCCCATATGCCTACATATTATACCCAGTAATCTCTAACCTCCGCTACTCTGGACACTTAGGGGCAATTTCTCATGTTTGAATGGCATGGCCATTCAAATTAACCCGCACATTTTTGGATTGTGAGAGGAAAGAAGAGCGCCCAGAGAAAACCGTTGCAGACGCGAGAAGAGTGTGCAAACTCCACACAGTTGACTCAAGCCAAGAATCGAACCCAGCACCCTGGGGCTGTAAAGCGGCAGTGCTAACTTAATGTGCCACTGTGCCGTCCTCTGCTTTCCTTGCGTTCTTACCTGTCAATTCAACAGAAAGATCTAAGAGCTTTCACGTTCACACACAGAAAAGGTGCCAAGGAGGTTTACAAGGATGTTGCCTTGTATGGTGGGAGGGTCTTATGAGGAAAAGCTGGGGGACTTGCGATTATTTTCATTAGAGGTTAAGGGGTGACCTAATTGAAGGCATACAAGATGATCAGAGGTGAGATAGGGTGGACAGTGAGACCCTTTTGCCTTTAATGGTGATGGATAATACGAGGTGATGGATAATACGACTAATACGTAGCTTTAAATTAAGAGGTAGTAATTATAGGACGGATGTCAGAGGTAGGTTCTATACTCAGAGGGTAGTAAGGGCGTGGAATGCTCTGCCTGCAGCAGTTGTGGACTCGCCAACTTTAAGGGCGTTCAATTGGTCAGTAGATAGGTATATGGATAACATGGGAATAGTTTAGGTTACAGAGTCATTAGATTGGTTCCACTAGTCGGCACAAAATAGAGGGCCGAAGGACCTGTACTGCGCTATGCTGTATGCTCTATATTCTATCATTCTTACCATAACACTTCATTTTCAATTCTATCACTTAAAGCTTTTCCCCACCTATCCATTTTCAGAATTCTGAAGTGACCATTCACCACTGCATCTGATTTCCCCTTCCATTGCTTCGTAGTTGGTATTTGAAGTCGCAACATGAATTATTTTCAGACATACCAAGAACTGTGTCTCATGTTTTAACCAGCAATACCAGGCGCTGAAAAGTGGAATTAAAACGAGATGTTATTTTTTTCCCCTCTCTTCTTTTGGCTGTTGCATCCACAGTAGAATGAATAACCTCATTCTAGACGGTACTTTCACCTGTGTAAATTATTTTTATCACTCAGCATGTCGACTGCCCACCCAACGCTAATCACATGTCAGCATAAATTATATAACTGCTCATTTTCATTCATTAATCCTTCAAATTCTGTTGAACTATCACCTTTCGGAGATGTTGTCACTGGACTAAAAATGCAGAGACCCATGCAAATGGTTGAATCATTCCCATGGATCAACCCCAGCACTGTTGAATTTGTCAAGCAAATTTGGAATTAAAAGTCTCACGATGACCATGAGACTATTACCCACATGATTCTTGCCTATATGTAACGTTGTGCCCACAGCAACGTTAAGTACGAAATACTCTCAGGAGTGCGCAATAAGTGCTAGAGCGCCAACCACTGGTACATCTCATAAATGCATATATAACATGCATGTTTTCGTACAAAGTGTGCAGGAGGGTTTTTTGACTCAGTATGCAGGTAGGCCAACTAGAGGTGAGGCTACATTGGATTTGGTGCTGGGCAATGAGCCACACCAAGTGTTAGGCTTGGAGGTTGGTGAACATTTTGGTGATAGTGACCACAATTCGGTTATGTTCACCTTAGTGATGGATAGGGATAGGCATGAAGCTGGGGGCAGTAGTTACAGCTGGGGGAAGGGTAATTATGAGGCCATCAGGAGAGAATTAGGGTGCATAGATTGGACTAGGAAGCTACAGGGACTGGGAACATCTGGAATGTGGAGCTTATTCAAGGAGCAGCTGCTGCGGGTCCTTGATAAGTATGTCCCTGTCAGGCAAGGAGGAAATGGTCGAGTAAGAGAACCTTGGTGGACGAAAAAAGTTGATTTGCTGGTTAAAAGGAAAAAGGAGGCTTATGTCAGGATGAGGATTGAAGGCTCGGTTAGTGCAATGGATAGCTATAGATTAGCCAGGAGGGAGCTAAAGAGGGAATTGAGGAGAGCAAAGAGAGGACATGAGAAGACTTTGGCTGATAGGATTAGGGAGAATCCTAAAGCTTTCTTTAGATATGTTAAGAATAGAAGATTGGTTAGGGCAAGATTAGGGCCAGTCATAGACAGCAGTGGGAAGTTGTGCGTGGAGCCTGAAGAGATTGGAGAGGCACTGAATAAATATTTCTCTTCGGTATTCACGCAGGGTGATGTAAATGTAGTTATGGAGAACACTGAGGTACAGGGTTGCAAACTGGAAAGTATTGAAGTAGATAGGGAGGATGTGCTAGATATTCTCGAGGGTTTGAAGTTGGATAAGTCCCCTGGGCCGGACGGGATTTAGCCTAGGATTCTCTGGGAGGCAAGAGAGGAGATTGCAGAGCCTCTGGCTCTGATCTTCAGGTCGTCGTTGGTTACGGGTGTGGTTCCGGAGGACTGGAGGATAGCGAATGTGGTCCCGTTGTTCAAGAAGGGGAAGAGAGACCTTCCAGGGAATTATAGGCCAGTGAGTCTTACTTCTGTTGTGGGCAAAGTATTGGAGAGAATTATTAGGGATAGGATTTATAGTTATTTAGAGAGAAATGAATTGATTGGGGATAGTCAGCATGGTTTTGTGAAGGGTAGGTCGTGCCTTACTAACCTCATTGAGTTTTTTGAAAAAGTGACTAAAGAGGTGGATGGGGGTAAGGCGGTTGATGTGGTATATATGGACTTTAGTAAGGCGTTTGATAAGGTGGCCCATGGAAGACTTCTGCAGAAAATGCAGATGTATGGGATAGAGGGTGATTTAGCTAATTGGATTAGGAATTGGCTGGCAGATAGAAGACAGAGGGTGGTGGTTGATGGGAGATATTCATCGTGGAGTTCGGTGACAAGTGGTGTACCTCAGGGGTCTGTTTTGGGGCCCCTGCTGTTTGTAATTTTTATAAATGATCTGGATGAGGGTATTGAAGGATGGATTAGTAAATTTGCAGATGACACTAAAGTCGGTGGAGTGGTAGATAGTGAAGAGGGGTGTTATAGTTTGCAGAGGGACTTGGACAAGTTGCAGAGCTGGGCCGAGAGGTGGCAAATGGAGTTTAATGTGGAAAAGTGTGAGGTAATGCACTATGGCAGAAATAATAAATGTGTAGAGTATAGGGCTAATGGTAGGATTCTTAGTAGTCTTGATGAACAGAGGGATCTTGGTGTGTATGTGCATAGATCGCTGAAAGTAGGCAGTCAGGTCGAGAAGGTTGTTAGGAAGGCATATGGAGTCTTGGCTTTTATTGGTAGAGGGATTGAATTTCGGAGCCGCAACGTCATGTTGCAACTGTACAAAACTCTAGTGCGGCCGCACTTGGAGTATTGTGTGCAGTTCTGGTCCCCACATTATAAGAAAGATGTGGAGGCATTGGAGAGGGTACAGAGGAGGTTTACCAGGATGTTGCCTGGTATGGAGGGCAGGTCTTATGAAGAGAGGCTGAGGGATTTGAGGTTGTTTTCGTTAGAAAGGAGGCGGCTAAGAGGGGACCTTATCGAAACATATAAGATGATTAGAGGTTTAGATAGGGTGGACAGTGATAGCCTTTTTCCTAGGATGGAGAAAGCTAGCACGAGAGGACACAGCTTTAAATTAAGGGGTGATAGTTATAGGACGGATATCAGAGGTAGGTTCTTTACCCAAAGGGTGGTTCGGGAGTGGAATGCCCTGCCTGCAGCAGTTGTAGATGCGCCAAGTTTGGTGGCGTTTAAGAGGTTAGTTGATAAGTATATGGAAGAGAAGGGAATGGTTTAGTTTGGAGGGGCATTGCTTTTTATATTGGTCGGCGCAACATCGAAGGCCGAAGGGCCTGTTCTGTGCTGTAATGTTCTATGTTCTATAACATCAGTCCAAATGTACTTACTCCAATTTAGCTTCTGGCTTCCGCCATCTCATATTGTTTGGCGAATAATGACGATGAAACGTGGATTGAATTCTTATTTGAAACGTTTTGTTTCAAACA
Source organism: Sphyrna mokarran (assembly GCA_024679065.1). Lineage (NCBI taxonomy): Eukaryota > Metazoa > Chordata > Chondrichthyes > Carcharhiniformes > Carcharhinidae > Sphyrna > Sphyrna mokarran. The sequence continues at coordinate 1,578,592 of JAGIQG010000041.1, forward strand.
TCAAGCACAGTTCGAAGCTTTAATTGACTTGCTCCTTGAATTCTGAAGTATTTTATACCCTCCAGCCTCGGCCTCCAGCTCTCCGTTTTTCAACGTGACTAGAAGCATTGCTATATTCTACGAGAAAAGAATGACGTCGACCAGCAGACCCAGAATACATTTTAAATACTTGAATTACAGCCACGTATACCATTTATTAAACATGATATGTTGAGTGGGCGATTTCTGTCAAATGTAGTTGTAGTGGAATTTGCTGTGGGTTGGCTCCTGTGGGTTGCTTGATCATAAAGTTTCAGCACAATTTCTCTTATCTCTTTCTGTAGCTAATTTTGTGGCGATTGCGATCCTGCCTCGGGGAAAATGCGGGCTCTCGAGCTGTACCATTCGTTATCTGGTGGCCATGGCAATGGCAGATCTACTGGTCATTATTTCTGAGGTTGTGTTGTATCATTCAGTTATTATTATTTCCAAGATTCTTTCTTATCCATAACGCCGGTGTGCAGCCTTGTCAATGCACTGATTGGTGCATCAACAAACTGTTCTGTCTGGTTCACTATTGCGTTCACCGTTGATCGATTTGTGATTATTTGTTGTCAGAACCTGAAATCTAAATATTGCACTGGGAAAACTGCAGCTGCAGTTCTAGCGACAACCTTCTTAAAAAATGTCCCTTTCTACTTTGTATTTGAGCCTCGAGAGATAATCGATAATGTACCCCGGTTCTGCAATGTGAAATCAAGCTATTATGCAGACCCAGGGTGGGTGGCATTTGATTGGCTTGACGCTACTTTAATACCGCTGCTCCCATTCATTTTGATTCTGTTGCTTAACGGCCTGATGGTCAGACATATTTTAATGACCAGTCGAATCTGTAAGCAACTGAGAGGTGAGATTAAGGTGGAGAATTGCAATGATCCAGAGATGGAGAGCAGAAGAAAGTCTATAATATTACTCTTCGTCATATCTGGCAGTTTCATACTTCTGTGGCTTTTATGCGTTCTTTGTTATATATTATATACTTATACACTTATAGCAACAAACTGGGCCTATTACAGTGATTCTTTCTATGTTTTTAGGCAGATAGCATACGTGCTGCGGAGTTTTAATTGCTGCACAAACACATTCATTTATGCAGTGACTCAGTTTAAGTTCAGAGAAGAGTTCAAAATGTTGTTGAAATACCCATTTACATCAATTACTCAATTCCTTAATAAATCAAAGATCTGAAAGAAAGTGGCTTGTGCGACCTAAGAACGGGACATGCAGTTAAGGTATGGATGGCAATTATGAATGCTCGCTGCCAATGGCTGACGTGTGTGTGTGTGAAGTTCCCTTAAATATTTTAGGCAGATGAACATTTGGCATTTAGAAGCTGGTATTGTTTTACTGGGTGGTGGATTTAATTTGTGGCAGCAGTTTGTGGTTAGACAAAATTTCCGTTCTGTTACTGCTGTGAAGGAATTCGCTTGGTAAATTTTCCCAATGAGCCCATTGTTAGCCGGCTTTTATAAAAGCTGCCTGTGTAAACTTGTTTCTGTATATATAAAACCACAATCATTGCGGATGAAATGGTATTGTTCTATCATGTTTTGATTAAAGTGTAGAAAAGGTTTTCAAATGTCACGGGTTATTGGTCTGGAGAGGTGCAGAACCAATTGGTGAAAAGTGAAATTCACTATGTTAATGCAGTTTCATGCTGTGAGATCTCCAGAACCTGTTTTAACCACGTCAGTTCACAGCTTTTCTTTGGTATATCAAATTATGATTACATTATTACTTCTTCTATGGAGAATAACATATTAATCTCCCTTTTGTAACCTTGCTTTCAGTTTCTCTTTCATCTTTCTCAGACTATCAGTCCCCATCTTTGTATCTCAGTCCATTGAGTGTCATTCTTGTTCTCTGTGCATGGATATTCTGAATTCTCCAACCAGCTGTTCTTTTCACTCTGTGTGATTATTCATCTGGATGGATGTTTCAGTTTGCAGAGCGACATAGATATGTTGCAGAGCTGGTCCGGGAAGTGGCAAATGGAGCTTAATGTGGAAAAATGATAGGACCCTCAGTAGTGTAGATGAGCAGAGAGATCTCGGTGTACAGGTGCATAGATCTCTAAAAGTTGGTACTCAAGTTGATAAGGCTATGAGGAAGGCGTATAGTGTGTTAGCATTTACTGGTAGAGGGATTGAATTTCGGAGCCGAGATGTTATGTTGCAACTCTGGTGCGGCCGCACTTGGAGTATTGCGTACAGTTTTGGTCGCCACATTATAAGAAAGATGTGGCTGCATTGGAAAGGGTGCAGAGGAGGTTTACCAGGATGTTGTCTGGTATGATGGATAGGTCTTATGAGGAAAGGCTAAGGGACTTGAAGTTATTTTCATTAGAGAGAAGAAGGCTAAGAGGTAACTGAATTGAGACATATAAGGTGATCAGAGGGTTAGGTAGGGTGAATAGTGAGAGCCTTTTTCCTTGGATGGAGATGGATAACACGAGTGGACATATCTTTAAATTAAGTGGTGGTAGTTATAGGACAGATGCTAGTGGTGGGTTCTTTACTCAGAGGGTAGTTAGGGCATGGAATGCCCTGCCTGCAGCAGTTGTGGACTCGTCAAGTTTAAGGGCGTTCAAATGGGCATGTGGATAACATTGGAATAGTTTAAGTTAGAGGGTCGTAAAATTGGTTACATCGGTCGGCGCAACATCGAGGGCCGAAGTGCCTGTACTGCGCTGTAAAGTTCTATTTTCTGTGTTATATTTCCATCGTTTTGCCCTTCATTAATGCCTCTTCTTTATGCCGCCCTGTATCACTTTGTTCACTTTTTTTCGTTTGTTTGTTAACCGCTGGCTGGATGAATATCTGGTACTGTCTCCTTTGCTGAGCAATATAATTTGAAATGAAAGCTGGACACTTCAATGTCCCATAGCTCAGCTGAATAGTCATGTCCCCATGCCCTATATATGTCTCTTCAAATACATAGGATGCTGCCCCGTGCTCACAGTCGTGGGGCACAAGCGTCGTATTCGTCGGGCACAAGCGTCACTGACTAGCCAACATTTATTGTCCCAGAGAGCAAAGAACAACACAACACAGGAAACAGGCCCTTTGGTCCAACGAGCCGGTACTGCCATTTTAATATTGTGAGTGCCCTCTTCTACCCATCATCTTTGTCTATGCCTATTGGACTTCACCAGTTGCCCGAAGGCAGCTGAGACTCAACCACATTGCTGTGGCTTTGGAGTCACATGTAGGTCAGACCAGGTGAGGATTGCAGCTGTCCTTCCCTCAAGGACATAATTATAATTTCACTTCCACCCTGGGGGAGGGGGAGGCCGGGGGGGGGGGGGGGGGGGGGTGGAAATCACCTGACTAACTACACTGCCTATATCTCTCTGAATTTTGTAGATGTCGATCACGTCTCCTCCGCATTTCGAGTGAAAGGAATCCAAGTTTATTCTAGTGTCTGCGTTCTCTCTGCGCTCACATGGGTTTTCCCCGGGCGCTCTGGTTTCCTCCCACACCCAAAAACCGTGCTTTTAGGCTGATCGGTGTCCTTAAATTGTCCTTAAATTTGTCATGTCTCAATCTGGTTATGGTTCCTTTATTGTGAAGTCCAATAGGCGTAGACAAAGGTCATAAGTAGAAGAAGGTACTCGCAATGTTAAAATGGCGGCACGGTCTTGTTGGGCCGAAGGTCCTGTTTCCCGCGCTGTGTAGATCTTCGTTCTTTGTTCTCCCTTCATAGGCCATGCACGCGAGACCAGGCAACGTCCTGGTGAGCATTCACAGAACTCTTTCCAAAGAGCTACAGGCCGGTAGCCCTTACATCTGTGGTGGGAATGTGACTGGAGATAATGTTCTAAGGGAAGATATACAAGCATTTCGAAGGATGAGCTGTCTCAGAATAGTCAACATGAAAGATGCATTGAAGATGATGCCTTACAAAAGTGTTTGATTTCTCTGATGAAGTAACTGAAATGTTGATTAGGGTGGTTGATGTAGGCCATGTGGACTTCAGAAAGGCCTTTGATAAAGTTTCACATGGAAGGCTGATCTGGAAGGTTTCATCACTTGGAATCCCGGGCGAGCTGACAAATTCGATATAAAATTGATTTGAAGGAAGGAAGCAGATGGTTAATGCTGAAAGATGCTCATTGGAGTGGAGATTCTCTGCCTCTGGGTCAGTACTGGCCCCACTGCAATGATTTGGATTAAAATGTGCCAAGCATGATAGGTAAGACTGAAAGTGACACAAAATTAAGGGCATTGTAGGCTGTGAGGAAAGTTATCAAACATTTCATTAGGATCTTGATCAGCTGGGAAAGTGTGCCGAAAATGGCAAATAGAGTTTCAAGCTAATTAGAGTTTCATGCAAATTTCATTTTAGAGTTTCATGCAAATTTCAGTTGGGAAAGTCAAACAAAGATAGGACTTTCATGGTGAATGATAGGATCTTAGGGAATAATGTAGAACAGACCGGTCTTAGAGATAAGGTGCATGGTTTTCTAAAGCTGGAGTCACAGGTATTTCGGGTAGTGAAGAACGCTTTTGCATGAATGTGGCTGGGAGTCAAGGCATTGAGTTATAAGGAGATACTGGACAGGCTAGGGGGTTATTCTTTGGAGCTTAGGAGACTGAGGGTGATCTTACAGAAATCTGCAAGGTCACGGGTGGTACTGATAGGGTGAATGCACTCAGTCTTTTTACCCAGGTTGGAGCATTGAGAAATGGAGTGAATAGGTTTATGTTCACCGGGAAATATTTTATGGGAACATGAGGAGCATTTTTGTTACATAGATCTTCGATTTCCATTCAGTAGAATGTAGGATCAATGCTGCATTGACATATCTGTATGACCTAAATTGCTCACAATTTCCAAATTTCTCTGTGTGTTTGATTTCCAGTTTCCATCCACTCAACGACACAATCCGACTTAGTTTACTGCATCCCACTAGTTATTATCCCACACAAATCATAAATACATCAGCTCAATAAAATAAGTTAATTATAATTTAAAAAGAAATCAGACATGTATGTTTGATTTTGGGGAATAACACAATGTTGATCGCTGAGTTTAAATGACAGAATTATGAAAGTTAATTTGTTGTTAGCGCATTTGCCCCATCCCAAATTCAAACAATGGTGTTATTGGTTTTCAAATGACCATTAACGTCAATTAATCTTTCTCCAAAATCAATTTTGGCGTTATATCCGAAGAAATCTTGGACCTGTATATATCGAAGAGCAAAGAACAAAGTACAAAACAGCACGGGAAACAGGCCCTTCGGCCCACCAGCCCGCGCCGCCACCTCGATGTTCCCACTTCTACCCGTGATCCCTGTCTATGTTTATAGATCTATGGATTAGAACCAAATTTGAAACAATTTAGGGAGAATTTGTTTTGCCAATTAGCCTCAGAGCACATCTTTGGGATGTGGGAGGAAACTGTAGCACCCGGAGAAAACCCACGCAAGCTCGGGGAGAATGCGCAAACTCCCACAGACACAGGCCCAAATTCATGTACCTGCGATAGTCACTGAGCTGTTGTGTTGGCCATCAAATGGCGAAGCGTACACTAACGACGTGAAAGCACTAAGCTACTCTCGAAAACTCACCTGTGCGCCCCTCGTTAGACAACAAGGCCAAACGAAGTACTAGTAGGATAAAACAAATACAATCAATATCATCAATTTACACCTTTCCCAAGGCTCATGATCCCAATTTAAAATAGTTTTCTTTCTCCCTCCATTCTCATTTTGTTCATGTGCCCATCTAAGTATCTCTGAAATACCTCCAGCGTGCCTGCCTTCACCACTTTATTTCGCAACCCGTTCCATATCCCCACACTCTGTGTGAAAAAACTCCCTCTAGCATCCAAGTTATACCTTACCCCCTCACCCTAAGCCCGTGACCCCTCGTGCTATTCGAGTCCATCCTAGGAAAAAGCTTAACCCTATTTACTCTATCTATACCCCTCATAAACTTATACACTTCTATTAGATCTCTAAGTCTACGTCTTTCTAAGGAAAACAGCTCCAATTCGCCTAACCTCTCCTTGTAACTCAGAACTTCCACACCAGGCATCATCCTGGAGAAGTGAGAAGTTAATTGCATGGAGAATGCGGAAAATCTGCAGAAAGATTTGGATAGGCTACATGAGTGGGCGAAGATCCGGCAGATAGAATATAACGTTGGCACGTGTAAGTTTATCCACTTTGGAAGGAATATTAATAAAATGGACCAATTATTTAAATGATCTCTGACAAATAATGTATATCTGACGCCTGCTCCTCAATCCACATTCACAAGTCCCTCGAAGCATTTAAATCGGTATATTTTGTACTTTTCTCCCAGTATATTCGGTATTTCACATTCAGACAGCTTCATATGTTTCCATGAAGTTATACAAAGTTTTTTGTCTCTCAGGTGAGCATAACAAATGATAATGAAATATTTCATTGTCAAACCATAAAGGATCCAGATACCTCAGAGGTCTGCCAATGTATCAAATTTTCTTCCCTTAAAAATATCAGAGACAAGGACACATATAACTGAGAGAAGACGTTCCATTTTGAACCTTCATTTATTCATTCCATTCGGTAGAATGTAGGATCAATGCCGGATTGAAATATCTCTTTGACCTGATTTGTACACAATTTCCAAATTTCTCTGCGTTGTTTGATTTCCGGTTTCCATTATCAACTCTTAACTAGACAATCCGACTCAGTTTACTGCATTCCATTAATTATTATCTTGTACAACTCATAAATGCCACAGCCCAATAAAATGTATTAGTTACAGTTTAAAAGGAAATCAGACGTGTATATTTGATTTTGGGGAGTAACGTTGATCGCTGAGCTTAAATGGCGAAATCTTTAAAGTTAATTTGCTGTTAGTGCACTTTTCCATCTTAAATTACCCCAAATTCAAATAGTAGCGTTGTTGGTTTTCAAATGCCCATGAACGTCAGTTAATCTTTCTCCAAAATCAATTTTGCCTTTTATATCCAAATAAATTACTTGCGTTTCACTTCTTTGTCTCACTCGAATTCCTTTGAATGTCTCTTTTTTTCACCATTGCCATTTTCATTACCCATCTAATATGGCAAATTATTTTAGTTGCCCTATTTAATTTAAAGATTTTATTGAAAATTTAATTTCAGAACGAGAAAATCGTTTATTGAGTTCAATTAAATTCTTCTATTAAAGTCGTTTTCTTCTATTAACACATTTAGATGTTAGAAATAAAAACATCATAAATATTCAGACAAACATACAATTAGAAAAAGACAAGTCTAATTTTAGCCCAAAATGGGACATCAATGCACCAAAACAGCTAGCAGGTTTTCATAAAAGATCTCAGATTCAATGCCAAGCAGCAGAATTATTTATAATTTTAGTTATAAGATTATACAGCCCACACTTAATTAAAAGCAATTTAATTCATTCCCTGTTCAATACGTCTGTATTCTGTATGTCTGTCCATTAATCAAACATATTTTGAACCATCAGATGATGACTTGTCATTCGCCAGTCCGTTTTACGGAAGTTTTCTCTCAGGAATGGTTGTTCGAACCAATTTAATTGAAGTGATCCCTGTCTACGTTTATAGATCTATGGATTAAAAACCAAATTTGAGATAATTTAGGGAGACTTTTGTTCTGCCAATTAGCGTAAGAGCACATTTTTCAGATATGGGAGGAAACCGGAGCACCCAGAGAAAACCCACACAAGCACGGGGAGAATGCACAAACGCGCGCAGATACAGACCCATGTGTCCATCTAAGTATCTCTTAAATAACTCCAGAGTACCTGCCTCCACCATTTCACTTGGCAGCGCATTCCATACCTTCACCATCCTCTCGTAAAAAAACTCCTCTTGCATCCAAATTATACCTTACCCCCCTCGCCCTAAGCTCGTGATCCCCCGTGCTATTTGAGTCCATCCTAGGAAAAAGCTTAACCCTGTTTACTCTATCTACACCCCTCATAATCTTGTAAACCTCTATTAGATCTCCAGTCTACATCTTTCTAAGAAAAAAACAGCCTCAATTTACCTAACCTCTCCTCGTAACTCAGACATCCATACCAGACAACATTCTGGTAAACCTCCTCTGCTCTCTCTCCATCTTCACTGACCATCTTGTGCTCACTATCTCTGTGTTACTGTGATTTTTTTCCCTCTTTTTCTGACCACATAATCTATTCCAGACTCGACTTGTCATGATAATTTGTCCTTAGGACATTGAGGAACAGAATTAACACAAGTGGGGCATTGGTGTTAAAGTCCTATCAAACTAATTAAATCCCACCCATCCGAACTGAGTATACATAGATTGGCCTTATAAAACAGAGCCTAGACACAGTGCCAGTTATTTGTATAGGTTCACACATAAAGTACTTGAGGACTTTTTTTAAACACATAAGAATAAATGCTGTTTAGAGAGGCACGGCTGCGACCTCTGGGGTGCAATCTGTAATCTTCAACTTCTAACAGCAGATGGTGACAAAACGATCGGGGGAGAAAGTGACGGAGAACCTCTGCGGCAGCACAGTGCTTCATAGCTCCAGGGACCTGGAGCTTGGTTCAATTCCCGGCTTGGGTCACTGTGTGGGAGTTTGCATATTCTCCTCATGACGCTGTAAGTTTCCTCCGAGTACTCCGGTTTCCACACAAAGATGTGTGGGTTAGGTTGATTGGTCATGCTGAGAAATTGCCCCTTAGTGTCCAGGGATTAATGGGTATAATATGTAGGAATATGGGGCTATGGCCTGTTTGGGATTGTGTTCGGTGCAGACTGGATGGGCCGAAGAGCCTCTTTCTGCACTGTTTTATGATTCACAAATCTGGTAGAACTGGAGAAGAAGAAATTGCTAGACAATGAAAATGAAAAGGTGTGGAGAGGTACAATTCTAGTTGACTGTTTTGGAACACATTGTTCAAATTGTTCAAATTACCTAAATTACCGTTGTTTAAATTACCTTAACATAAATTGCAAGACTGTCAAAAAAAAGCTCTTCATCTATGCAAAGAAAACTGTGGATGAATCGACAGTCATGTGTCGCTTTCAAAAGAAATTTGAGGAATGGTAGCGATGTACGAATGTAGATCGAAGGAAAGCACAACAATATGGAATCTAACTGCTTGCCAAAATTGAACCGTCATCAACGATGAACCGCTGGTATAATGAATCCATATAGTGCACAGGGACATGGCTTTCCAGTGATGCAGCACTGGCACAGAACTTGTGTACAAATAACTTATGTTGGTTTTTGCAGTAGTGCAACTGCCACAGTGTTACCTCAAATCAAGTCAACATGGATTCTTGCACCAAGGAAGGCAATCTTTGCTATGTGTCTTTACCAAAGAATGTGCAGAAAGTGATGATGAAGACCTAGAGCAAAAGAAAGAGTCAAATTGCTTAGCAAAGAAAGAGTCAATACCAATGAACACGAAAGGGGACAGAAATGAAATGATCTTTCTGACTGGCCCTGGCTACATTCACGTAACATATTATCCTACTGGTCTAGTCCTCTGAGCCATAATTGTGATGGACAAAGTGAGTTTGAACCTGGAATCAAAGCAGAATTAAGGACTGAAGGACAGATTTGAAGAAGAAGCAGTTTGTCACGAATTTGGTGAAGGAGCAAGGAATGTTCAGTGGTAAAAAGAATAGCTGAAATTGACTGTCTTACTATTGAATTTGCATGGCCATGTGAAAGTGAAATGGTTTGAAAGATAAAAACCATCTTTGAATGCTTGTTTACTTGTACTCTTGGATCTTTTATGATCTTGCATTAGTAGGTGGCAGATCGACTGGCAAGTGAGGTCAGATGGTTCCTTCCCAGCAGAACTGTGAAGAAATTATTTTCATTTTTTGTTTAGTTTATCAAGATAGATGAGGTGTTTCTTGCTCTCTTTCTCCCTGGTTTTGGAAATAGTGCTGCTATCTGGAAGCGAAGTTCCTGGGCTTCCTGGAGTAGAAAGTCCGTGGTCAGTTATTGGCTTGAAGAGAGTTGCTCTCTCTGCTGTTTTGTAAAGCTGTTTTGAATCCAAGGTTTTATTTGTCTGCGTCAAGAGCATTCAACCAAAGGACATGAGCATTAATGTTGCTTATTTTAAACCTGTGACAAAGATTTTGTTTGTGGCATTTGTTGAATTGGAACCATGTTTATTTGTTGATATTCAGACAATGTGCTTTTTTATTGCTTGTAACTGGAAAAAAACTTAATTTCTTTCTATAGATGTTGACTGTATACTTAATTAAAATTTATTTGATAAAATCCTCTTCCTGGATCATTTGAATTACACATTTATTTAAGTATCTCTTGCCAACTTAAAGTGCAAAACCTATGATCAACGTGGGATTCATGGAACCACGACAGAGTTTTGGGCCTGAATTATAACAAAAAAAAGTTTAGTAACTATATTCACTGCAGACGAAACAGAATAAAATTGTGCAAATAAATTACTGTGAATATTCACGTGCCTTCGATACAAGTACACATTTTTGGCGCTTTTCTTTGAGGCATTTCAGGATTGTGCTTCAATCCTGACAGCTTGGAAAAGCAAACGCAGATGTCTATTCTTGGCGCACATTAAGCACTATTCTCGATGTATTGCGACTGAAATATTGCCCAGAAATGCATGTGTGGCGTATTGTTTCCGTCTGACTTTGGGGCAAAAGTTAAGGGTGATATTGTCTGTCCAAAAATGTATTCCTGACCAAATTGGCATAAGGAAAACGATTGCGGTACTGGTAAACAGAGTTTAGAACAAGAAATTGTGAAATAGAAGTGAATCTCTAGCTTGTAAAATTTAATGTAATGAGTTGTAATGACGTTCATCTGAGAAGTTGTAATCCACCAGTTTTCAAAACAGCAGAAAATTAATTGTATTCTTTAAACAGCAAAAGGACATGCCTGATGAAACTATTTAGTTTTTGCAGGAAATGGAAAATAAATTAATAATATTGCATTAATATTTTAGCAATTAATTAATATTGCATTAATAATATAGCATTAATATTTTGAATTGCCAGAAATGTTCAGATTAATTTTCGCTGGAATTCAGACAAATATGAGGGATTACGTTGAGACTGATAAAATTCTAATCGGATTACAGAGTAGATGCAGTAAGGATATTCTCCACAGCGAGAGAGTCCAGAATCAAAGGCCACAGTCTCAGGTTCCAGAATAGACCATTTACGGCGGAGGTGAGGAGACACTTTTTTCACCCAATTGCGGTAAACCTCCCACAATTCCACCAAGGAAGTAGTTGATTCCAAAACATTGAATGTATTCAAGAGGCAGATGGATATAGCACTTGGGGCAAATAGGATCGAAGGTTATGTGGAAAAGCAAGATTAGGCTATTAATGTTCAAATATGGTCGCGTCAATAGTGGAACAGATTCAAAGGGACAAGCGGGTTTCCTCCCGCTTCTGTGTTTCAATGGGATGGCAAAAATTGCATTTTGTCTCAAAAATATGTTAAGTCAATGTGGAGATCCCTCGTGGGTTGTGCCTGAAACAAATAGAGGATGAGGTTGAAGTCTGGTCCAGCCTGAAATGACACTTCTTTCTGTTTTCAGATTGGGGCTTTGAGCGTTATTTTCACTTTTCCACTGAAAACACTGGAATTGCCTGTATGCCATGCTCAGTTGTTGTGTTTAGTCATTAACCGAGCAATTGTAACCGGATACTTCACTGCATTCCAGAGCTGCTCTCTGAATTTGGATTGGGTCAGGCCATAAATAAATGTGTTTGTGCAGCAACTTAAGTTCTGCAGCATGAATCCAACTTGTTGAAAAATCAATTCAGAATTGGCGTAACCCCTTGTGTTTTTTCCAGCAATGATATAATAGAAAAACTCTATAACATTCACCAACCACAGCAGTATGAAGCTGCCAGATATAGTGAAGAGTAATATAACAGACTTCCTTCTGTTCTCCATTTCTGGGTCAGTGCAATTCCTTGTGTTGTTCTGAGACCTTAGGCCTTTACGGATTCGACTGGCCACTAAAATGTGCCTTACTGTCAGAGAGTTGAGCAGCAGAACTAAAGCGAATGGAACCAATGGCGTTAACATTGTATCAAACCAGTCTAACCCCACCCAAATCGGATCAGTAAAAAAGTCTGGCTTTATATTACAATACCATAACACATTGTTGATTATTGCTCCAGGTTCATATGCAAAATAAAAAGGGATGTTCTGTAAACAGAGCAGGATGCATGTTGTTTCAAGAATCACAGTTGCGGTTTTCCTGGTGCAAAAATACCTTTTCAAATCATGGCAACAAATGGCCACAAATCGATCAAACGAGAAAATGACGGTGAACCAGACTGAACAGTCTGTGGCCGCATTGATCAAGACAATTCGGACACTACATAGAGGGGTGATGTCCAGGAAAGATGATGGGAAGTAATAATAATTGATCTGAGTCAGTATGACCTGAGTAATAATGACCAGTAGATCCGCCATTGCCATAGACACGAGATAGAGGGTAGTGCATTTGGAGAGGTCACATTTTCCCCGCGAGAGAATCACGATTCCAAGCACATTGGCTAGAAGAAGAGAAAATAGAATGTAAATCAGATGTCTGCCCACTGGAGCCCTTAGAACACACAGATACTGTCTCTTTGAGGTTAGAATTATTGCACTTTCCATCTCAATTATCAGACACCACCAGTTATAACAATTTCTGTACGACCTGCCATTAGCTGACTCAAGCAAGCTTGATGAAATCCCTTCTGCTAATGAAAAGAAAAAACAGTATTATGGCCCCCTTCTCCAGAGTGAACGCACTTTAAAATATTACCCATGTTTTTCACTTTAACCTATACCTAGTATTGAACATTGTTCACGCTTGCATAAACACATTTCTTGCCCAAAGACTCTGGCCTGCAGGAATTGACCCATTGCAGCGTTGGTCATTCCTGATTATTGACCTTCTTCCATATCAGCTCAGGTCCTTGAATATGATCTGGCTGTGATTGGATTGGACAGGCCTGATTAGTGTATAACATCATTGTATCAAAAAAGTATCACATCAATGTATCAAAAAAAGTAAAGGCTCTGACGAAGGGTCGCCCAGATTCAAAAATTAGCTCTATTTTCTGAACAGGCTCTGTCTGACTAATTGAGACTTTTCAACATTTTCTGTTTTCGTTTCAAAAACAAACGACTCTTCGGGATGACAGAATTTTAAGAACTCAAATCAGACTTTACAATATACAAGCATCCTTCAGCATCAGATACAACTGTCCAGAACCAGGGACAAGCTTGGGTTGAGCAACTTCCTTGAAATACAGTCAATCAGCATTACATCCCCTGAGGAGCCCACTGCCAGCGTTAACTTGATTACCCTTCACATCAGTAACAGCTTTCTGCGATCAGAACAGAGTGACAGGAGCTACTTCTAGTGTTCCACTTTTTTCCAGGATTTGGAGACTGTCACGATGACATTGACAGTTTTCTCCCCATTAGGATCAAACCCATTCCCTGTTTCAAAGAGGAATGCCCTCAGCATTAGGCACTGTCTTTGATGCGTAGGCAGATTTCAACGTAGGTTAGCCACACGTTCCTTCTCTTAAAAAGGATCACAAACATTTAAAATACAAAAATTCTTAGAATGTATGATTTAATCTTCAATCTTTTACAATAACCTTCTGCGGAAGGAGAAAGGGGAGTGATAATCTTGTTCTTGTTTGCTGTTGCCTTATGGATGAATTACTTGCTTAAAGTAGCTCAAAAATCATTCTGTGTTTGTGAAGTGATGGAAAATGCCATTTTGTGAGCTTGTTTGAGAGATGTCGACACGTTGATATAACATATACTTGTGATCCTGAGAGCCCTGTCAGCTGGCTGTAAGGAGAGGATCAGTATTTGACCAAAACCAGAAATCAAGTACTTTCAGTACAATATGGTTTTGACCAACAAAAATAGCTTTTAATTCGTTTTCAAACGTTGCCTAATTCAAAAGCAATCTTCACACAGTTGAATATGTAAGTCATCGTAGCTTCTGAATAACTTTATCATCTATTGTACATTAATACTTTTCAGCCACAGAGCTTCGAAGAAATTAAAATGTATCTTGCTGCAGATGTAAATACGTCTGTTGCTTTATTCTTAAATTAAATCCATCATTAATCAAAAGAAACTGACATACGCATATATGAATTTCTATTTCATGAACTACAGTATTCCCTAGAGCAAAGAACAAAGAACAAAGCACGGGAAACAGGCCACTCGTCCCAACGAGCCCGCGGCGCCACCTCGATGTTCTCACTTCTACTCATGATCCCTATCTATGTTTGTAGAAATCTGCATTGGAAGCAAACTTGCGAGACAATTTAGGGAGAATTTCTTTTACCAGTCAGCCTAAAAGCTTTGGTGTGTTGGAGGAAAGTGGAGCATCCGGAGAAAACCCTTGCAAGCAATCCCACAGACACCAGCCCAAATCTATGTATCTGCACAGCACAGTGATAGTCACTGAGCCGTCGTGTTGCCCGTCAACTGGTCCAGTTCAAGCGTACACTAACGACGTGAAAAATCCAAGAGCAGCCCTCTCACGACCCATCGCGTGTATGCCCCTTGTCAGAGAACAAGGCGGACCGAAGTACCCATAGGATAAAGCAGAAATACATCAATATCATTGACAATTTACACATTTCGCAAGGCTCATGATGCCTATTTTAAATCAGTCATCTATATCCCTCCATTCCTATTCTGTTCGTGTGCCCATCTAAGTATCTCGTAAATAACTCCAGAGTGCCTGTCTCCACCACCTCAATTGACAGTGTGCGCCATACCCCGCATCCTTCTATGTGAAAAAACTCCCGCTAGCATCCAAATTATCCCTCCCCTCTCCGCCCTATGCCCGTGAACCCTGGTGATATTTGATTCCAACCTAGGAAAAAGCTTAACACTGTTTATTCAATCAAAACCTCTCATAATCTTGTACACATTTATTAGATCTCCTCTAAGTCTACGTCTTTCCAAGAAAACAGTTCCAATTTGCCTAAGCACACTCCCGAATGATCACTCTAAATAATGGCACACTCCCCAAAGATACCTGCAAATACTGACACAATCCCCAGTGATCACTGTAAATATTGACACTCTCCCCCGTGATCACGGAAACAAACAACAAAGAACAAAACAGCACGGGAAAAATGCCGTTCGGCCCCACTAGTCCGCGCCGCCACACCGATGTTTCCACCTCTACCCGCGATCCCTATGTTTATGTTTATAGATCTATGGATTAAAAAACAAATTTGAGACAATTTAGGGAGAATTTGTTTTGCCAATTAGCCTGACAGCACATCTTTGGGATGTGGGAGGAAACCGGAGAACCCGGAGAAAACCCATGCAAGCACAGGGAGAATGCGCAAACTCCCACAGACACAGGCCCAAATCCATGTATCTGCATAGCATAGTCAGAGTCACTGAGAGTCAAATGGTCCAGGTCAAACGTACACTAACGACGTGAAGCGCTAGGATCCTCTTGAAAAAAATTCCAAGTGCAGCCCTCTCACGACCCATCACGTTTATGCTCCTTGTTAGACAACAAGGTGGACCAAAGCACCTGTAGGATAAAAACTAGTACACCAATATCATCATCTATTGACACACTTCCCAGGGACTCACAAAGCTCATGATCCCTATTTTAAATCAGTTTTTATACCCCTCCATTCCCATTCTGTTCATGTGCCCATCTAAGTATTTCTTAAATAACTCCAGAGTGCCTTAGCTTTTATTGGTAGGGGGATTGAATTTAGGAGCCGCAGCATCATGTTGCAGCTGTACAAAACTCTAGTGCGGCCGCACTTGGAGTATTGTGTGCAGTTCTGGTCCCCACATTATAAGAAGATGTGGAGGCATTGGAGAGGGTACAGAGGAGGTTTACCAGGATGTTGCCTGGTATGGAGGGCAGGTCCTATGAAGAGAGGTTGAAGGATTTGAGGTTGTTTTCGTTAGAAAGGAGTCGGCTAAGAGGGGATCTTATTGAAGCATATAAGATGATTAGAGGTTTAGATAGGGTGGACAGTGATAGCCTTTTTCCTAGGATGGAGAAAGCTAGCACGAGGGGACACAGCTTTAAATTAAGGGGTATGAGTTATAGGACGGATATCAGAGGTAGGTTCTTTACTCAAGAGTGATTAGGGAGTGGAATGCCCTGCCTGCAGCTGTTGTAGATGCGCCAAGTTTGGTGGCGTTTAAGAGGTTAGTGGATAAGTATATGGATGATAAGGGAATGGTTTAGTTAGGAGGGGCATTGCTTTTTATTTTGGTCGGCACAACATCGAAGGCCGAAGGGCCTGTTCTGTGCTGTATTGTTCTATGTTCTATGTTCTATGCCTGCCTCCACCACTTTACTTGGCAGCGCAATCCATACCCCCACCACCCTCTGTGTGAAAAAATTCATTGTAGCATCCAAATTAAATCTTACCACCCTCACCCTAAGCCGTGACCCCTCGTGCTATTTGAGTCTACCCTAGGAAAAACTTGTTTACTCTATCTATACCCCTCATAATCTTGTACACCTCTATTAGATCTCCTCTAAGTCTACGTCTTTCTAAGGAAAACAGTCCCAATTTGCCTAACCTCTCCTCATAACTCAGGCCTTCCATACCGGGCAGCATCCTGGTAAACCTCCTCTGCACTCTCTTCAGACTCTCCACGTCCTTCCGGTAGTATGGTGACCAGAAGTGGACGCAGTATTCCAAATGGGATCTAACCAACGTTTTATACAACTGCAACATTAAAGGCCAGCTCTTTTACTCTATATCCCTTCCTATAAAGGCTAGCATTACATGTGCTTTCTTCACAACCTTCTCCATCTGCTCTGCCAATTTCAGAGACTTGTGCACCCTGCACCCCCAGGTCCCTCTGTGTTTCTGTCATATCCTTTTATACATTCCCCCCACCTACATTCCTTCTTCCGAAATGCTTCACCTCGTATTTATCAGGATTGAATTCCATCTGTCATCCATCTGCCAAAGTTACCAATCTATCTATGGCCTGGTGTATCACCTGACAATTCTCACTATCCGCAAGTCCAGCCATTTTTGTATCGGCTGCAAACATGCTGAGCACACCACTTACTCCTTCTTCCACGTTTATATTACAAATAGAAGAGGTCCCAGTACTGAGACCTGCGGCACACGACTAGTTGATCGACCTCCAACTAGAAAACACCCTACCACCATTACTCTGTGGTTCCTATTACCAAGCCAGTTACTTATTCATCTAGTTACTGCTCCTTGTATCTCATTAGCATTGACTTTTTCAACTAACCTCTCAAAGAGGGACTTTGTCAAACGCCTTACTGAAATCCATATAGACGACATCAACGGCTCGCCCTTCGTTGACCGTTTTTATCACCTTCTAACATATATGTGAAATACTCCCTCTACAGCACAAGACTTCCAAAACTATCAGACACCCTAGGAATATATGTCCTTTACTGGGTCAAACCCACAATGAATTAAAAAAAAAAACCCTCAGTGTCATAATAACTCATTCAGAGGCACAGAAGCAGAGAAACGTAACAGAGCAGGAGGCCATTGGGCCCACTTTGTCCATGCCCTTCTAATCATAAGGATGTTCCTGGGGTGAGCAATATTGTGGGAGCTCTTATCTTAACCTTATCAAACCTTAAGCGTTTGATAAGGTTCCCCATGGTAGGCTACTGCAGAAAGTGCAGATGCATGGGATTGAAGGTGATTTAGCAGTTTGGATTAGGAATTGGTTAGCTGATAGAAGACAGAGGGTGGTGGTTGATGGGAAATATTCAACCTGGAGTGCAGTTACAAGTGGTGCGCCTCAAGGATCTGTTTTAGGGCCACTGCTGTTTGTCATTTTTATAAATGACCTAGATGAGGGTGTAGAGGGTTGGATTAGAAAATTTGCTGACGATACCAAAGTGGGGGGAGTTGTAGATAGCGAGGATGGATGCTACAGTTTGCAGAGGGACATAGATAGGTTGCAGAGCTGGGCCGCGAGGTGGCAAATAGAATTCAATACAGATAAGTGTGAGGTGATTCACTTTGGTAGGAATAACAGGCATATGAAATATAGGGCTAATGGATGAACCCTTAATAGTGTTGTCGAGCAGAGGGATCTTGGGGTACAAGTACATAGCTCTTTGAAAGTTGGCACCCAGGTTGATAAAGTTGTTAAGAAGGCGTACGGTGTGTTAGCTTTTATTGGGAGAGGGATTGAATTTAGGAGCTGTGAGGTTATGTTACAACTGTACAAAACTCTGGTGCGGCCGCACTTGGAGTATTGCGTACAGTTCTGGTCGCCGCATTATAAGAAAGATGTGGAAGCATTGGAAAGGGTGCAGAGGAGGTTTACCAGGATGTTGCCTGGTATGGTGGGAAGGCCTTATGAGGAAAGGCTGAGGGACCTGAGGTTATTTTCATTAGAGAGAAGAAGGTTACGTGGTGACCTAATTGAGGCGTATAAGATGATCAAAGGACTGGATAGGGTGGATAGTGAGAGCCTTTTTCGTCGGATGGTGATGACCAACACGAGGGGACATAACTTTAAATTAAGAGGTGGTAGTTATAGGACGGATGTCAGAGGCAGGTTCTTTACACAGAGGGTGGTGAGAGCGTGGAATGCCCTGCCTGCAGCAGTTGTGGACTCGCCTACTTTGGTGGCATTCAAATGTTCGGTGGATAGGCATATGGGTGATATTGGAATAGTTTAGGTTAGAGGGTCCACTGGTCGGCGCAACATCGAGGGCTGAAGGGCCTGTACTGCGCTGTAATGTTCTATGTTCTATGTTCTATCTGCAACAGGTTATTACTTCCGGGAAGGAGTGAGAGAGGAGTCTGAATCTTCAGGGGGATGGGAGAGATCGCTTGGATTATTGTTTCATACTGGTTGCTTCCAAAACGGTGGACCTGAATCGGGGGCAGTTTCGTCCCTGATAATTTTGAGCGTGAAGGGTTCCCAGCATGGAAGACCTTGCTTTTTTCTTGAAACGAGGAAAGGCCCATACCAGGGATGGTGTGCCTGATATAGCCCTCACAGGGGGTCTCACACTAAAGTTGGCCAGTGAATCATTTACTCCTGAGAGTCGTCACCTCGCCAGTGAGCTTTAAGCTTGGAGGAGGGGAGGGGAGATGCTGAATCCTGCATTTATCCTGGGATTTATGTAACCCTTTGTCAGGTTTGTGATGCTGAGTGTGCATTTATGCTGTGTAGGGAGAATTCACATCTATACATCAGTTCACTTCTGCGTCCTGATAGATTGTTTCCCTATATATACACTGGCAAAACACAGAAGCTGCACCCCGGAATGGAGAGATTATACGCCAGTAAGCATGATTTGAAATAAAAACAAACTGTTCAATTCTAGTTTGGGACCAAATACTCAAGATAATTCAAATTGACAGAGGACCCTTTAATACACGGTCGCTGTCAAGATATCATCGAATTTGGTTCAGGAAACCCATTAGCCAACACGACACATATACACTTGAAATAATTCACAGACATAAACGTTCCAGGAACCTAGTATCACTACAGATTTTCTCTATACATGCATCTAATACAGTGATGTGATCAGTCACAGAATAACACCAGGAAACAATACACACACTCCTTGAATGGATTGGCACGGATAATGTAGAATATTTTCTAGATGTCATGATTCATGCATTTTCAGCACGGAGTGATGTTGGGCAACTACCCGGATTAAGCTGTTACATTTAAAAATTTATAATTTATCCCCTGTGGAATAACCTTGCAGACATAACGTTGTAAGATAATTCAATGTTTTTCTTTACTCTTTGATTTGAACAAATAGATTGTGACATCAAGTAAGTTAATTTTGTATATTGATATGTCAATTTTTAAATGAAAAGTCCTGTTCAAAGTGATGAATTAACACAATTTGAAGATGTGTTCCCCAAGCAATTGTCCTGTTCACTCAAATATAATCAATATGATATTGAATTACTATTTCATTACAGTGATGGCCTTCATTTGATTCTAACCATGAAGGGATGACAATCAGAATGGCAGCCTTGGGTGTGTTCTTGAGCACCCTAGCCTGTAGCTGTCCCTTTTTTAAATGTATGCATTTATAATAATGATTGAAGAGGAAAGTTTTCAAACATTAATTGCAGAATTCAAGTGATAGAATATCTGGAAAGTTATGTAATATGAAACCATCCTTCTTGATGAGTAAATGGCTCGGAACCCTTGTCCTCTCTTTCCATTCCAGTCAAGGAACTCACACTGAAACAATGTTGGACACTAATAACATTCCTTACACTAATACCAACCCTCACGCTGATACAATCTCTTGCACTTTCACAATACCTCCCCCAAAATTCACACTGACAAAGTCCCTCCCACTGATAAATGCCTCAGAATTATTAGGGTGAGGGAGATAATTAGTGTGAGGGAGTGTTAGTGTTAGGGAGTGTATTATTGTGAGGGATTGTATTAGTGTGAGAGAGTATATTAGTGTAAGGGATTGTTTTAATGTAAGGGAGTGTATTAGTATGAGGGATTGTATAAGTCCAGTCATGGACAGCAGTGGGGCCAGTCATAGACAGCAGTGGGAAGTTGTGCGTGGAGCCTGAAGAGATTGGTGAGGCACGGAATAAATATTTCTCTTCGTATTCACGCAGAGTGCTGGAAATGTAGCAATGGAGAACACTGAGGTACAGGGTTGCAAATTGGGAAGTATTGTAGTAGATAGGGAGGATGTGCTAGAAATTCTCGAGGGTTTGAAGTTGGATAAGTCCCCTGGGCCGGACGGGATTTACCCTAGGATTCTCTGGGAGACAAGAGAGGAGATTGCAGAGCCTCTGGCTCTGATCTTCAGGTCCTCGTTGGTTACGGGTGTGGTTCCGGAGGACTGGAGGATAGCGAATGTGGTCCCATTGTTTAAGAAGGGGAAGAGAGACCTTCCAGGGAATTATAGGCCAGTGAGTCTTACTTCTGTTGTGGGCAAGGTATTGGAGAGAATTATTAGGGATAGGATTTATAGTTATTTAGAGAGAAATGAATTGATTGGGGATAGTCAGCATGGTTTCGTGAAGGGTAGGCCATGCCTTACTAACCTCATTGAGTTTGTTGAGAAAGCGACCAAAGAGGTGGATGGGGGTAAGGCGGTTGATGTAGTATGTATGGACTTTAGTAAGGCGTTTGATAAGGTGGCCCATGGAAGACTTCTACAGAAAATGCAGATGTGTGGAATAGAGGGTGATTTAGCTAATTGGATTAGGAATTGGCTGGCAGATAGAAGACAGAGGGTGGTGGTTGATGGGAGATATTCATCGTGGAGTTCGGTGACGAGTGGTGTGCCTCAGGGGTCTGTTTTGGGGCCCCTGCTGTTTGTAATTTTTATAAATGATCTGGATGAGGGTATTGAGGGATGGATCAGTAAATTTGCAGATGACACTAAAGTCGGTGGAGTGGTAGATAGTGAAGAGGGGTGTTATAGTTTCCAGAGTGACTTGGACAAGTTGCAGAGCTGGGCCGAGAGGTGGCAAATGGAGTTTAATGTGGAAAAGTGTGAGGTAATGCACTTTGGCAGGAACAATAAATGTGTAGAGTATAGGGCTAATGGTAGGGCTCTTAATAGTGTTGAGGAACAGAAGGATCTTGGTGTATGTGTCAATAGATCCCTGAAAGTAGGCAGTCAAGTGGATAAAGTTGTTAAGAAGGCATATGGAGTCTTAGCTTTTATTGGTAGGGGGATTGAATTTAGGAGCCGCAGCATCATGTTGCAACTGTACAAAACTCTAGTGCGGCCGCACTTGGAGTATTGTGTGCAGTTCTGGTCGCCACATTATAAGAAAGATGTGGAGGCATTGGAGAGGGTACAGAGGAGGTTTACCAGGATGTTGCCTGGTATGGAGGGCAGGTCCTATGAAGAGAGGTTGAAGGATTTGAGGTTGTTTTCGTTAGAAAGGAGGCGGCTAAGAGGGGATCTTATTGAAGCATATAAGATGATTAGAGGTTTAGATAGGGTGGACAGTGATAGCCTTTTTCCTAGGATGGAGAAAGCTAGCACGAGGGGACACAGCTTTAAATTAAGGGGTATGAGTTATAGGACGGATATCAGAGGTAGGTTCTTTACTCAAAGAGTGATTAGGGAGTGGAATGCCCTGCCTGCAGCTGTTGTAGATGCGCCAAGTTTGGTGGCGTTTAAGAGGTTAATTGATAAGTATATGGAAGAGAAGGGAATGGTTTAGTTTGGAGGGGCATTGCTTTTTATTTTGGTGGGCACAACATCGAAGGCCGAAGGGCCTGTTCTGTGCTGTAATGTTCTATGTTCTATGTTCTATGTTCTAAGGGTGAGGGAGTGTATTAGTGTGACAGATTAGTGTGAGAGACTGTATTTAGAAGATGCTTCACGCTAATACAATCCCTTACACTAAAGCAGTCCCTGACACTGATGCAGTCTTTTACACTAATACACTCCCTCACACTGATACACTCCCTCACATTAATACAATCCCTCTCCCTAATACACTTAGAACATAGAACATAGAACAATACAGCACAGAACAGGCCCTTCGGCCTTCGATGTTGTGCCGACCAAAATAAAAAGCAATGCCCCTCCTAACTAAACCATTCCCTTCTCATCCATATACTTATCAACTAACCTCTTAAACGCCACCAAACTTGGCGCATCTACAACAGCTGCAGGCAGGGCATTCCACTCCCTAATCACTCTTTGAGTAAAGAACCTACCTCTGATATCCGTCCTATAAATCATACCCCTTAATTTAAAGCTGTGTCCCCTCGTGCTAGCTTTCTCCATCCTAGGAAAAAGGCTATCACTGTCCACCCTATCTAAACCTCTAATCATCTTATATGCTTCAATAAGATCCCCCTTAGCCGCCTCCTTTCTAACGAAAACAACCTCAAATCCTTCAACCTCTCTTCATAGGACCTGCCCTCCATACCAGGCAACATCCTAGTAAACCTCCTCTGTACCCTCTCCAATGCCTCCACATCTTTCTTATAATGTGGCGACCAGAACTGCACACAATACTCCAAGTGCGGCCGCACTAGAGTTTTGTACAGTTGCAACATGATGCTGCGGCTCCTAAATTCAATCCCCCTACCAATAAAGCTAAGACTCCATATGCCTTCTTAACAACTTTATCCACTTGACTGCCTACTTTCAGGGATCTATTGACACATACACCAAGATCCTTCTGTTCCTCAACACTATTAAGAGCCCTACCATTAGCCCTATACTCTACACATTTATTGTTCCTGCCAAAGTGCATTACCTCACACTTTTCCACACTAAACTCCATTTGCCACCTCTCGGCCCAGCTCTGCAACTTGTCCAAGTCACTCTGTAAACTATAACACCCCTCTTCACTATCTACCACTCCACCGACTTTAGTGTCATCTGCAAATTTACTGATCCATCCCTCAATACCCTCATCCAGATCATTTATAAAAATTACAAACAGCAGGGGCCCCAAAACAGACCCCTGAGGCACACCACTCGTCACCGAACTCCACGATGAAAATCTCCCATCAACCACCACCCTCTGTCTTCTATCTGCCAGCCAATTTCTAATCCAATTTGCTAAATCACCCTCTATTCCACACATCTGCATTTTCTGTAGAAGTCTTCCATGGGCCACCTTATCAAAAGCCTTACTAAAGTCCCTATATACTACATCAACCGCCTTACCCCCATCCACCTCTCTGGTCACTTTCTCAAAAAACTCAATGAGGTTAGTAAGGCATGACCTACCCTTCACGAAACCATGCTGACTATCCCCAATCAATTCATTTCTCTCTAAATAACTATAAATCCTATCCCTAATAATTCTCTCCAATACCTTGCCCACCACAGAAGTAAGACTCACTGGCCTATAATTCCCAGGAAGGTCTCTCTTCCCCTTCTTAAACAATGGGACCACATTCGCTATCCTCCAGTCCTCCGGAACCACACCCGTAACCAACGAGGACCTGAAGATCAGAGCCAGAGGCTCTGCAATCTCCTCTCTTGCCTCCCAGAGAATCCTAGGGTAAATCCCGTCCGGCCCAGGGGACTTATCCAACTTCAAACCCTCGAGAATTTCTAACACATCCTCCCTATCTACTACAATACTCCCCAATTTGCAACCCTGTACCTCAGTGCTCTCCACAGCTACATTTCCAGCACTCTGCGTGAATACCGAAGAGAAATATTTATTCAGTGCCTCACCAATCTCTTCAGGCTCCACGCACAACTTCCCACTGCTGTCTATGACTGGCCCTAATCTTGCCCTAACCAATCTTCTATTCTTAACATATCGAAAGAAAGCTTTAGGATTCTCCTTAATCCTATCAGCCAACATCTTCTCGTGTCCCCTCTTAGCTCTCCTCAATTCACTTTTTACCTCCTTCCTAGCTAATCTATAGCTATCCATTGCACTACCTGAGCCTTCAAGCCTCATCCTGACATAAGCCTCCTTTTTCTTCTTAACCAGCAAATCAACTCTTTTCGTACACCAAGGCTCTCTTACTCGTCCATTTCCTCCCTGCCTGACAGGGACATACTTATCAAGGACTCGCAGCAGCTGCTCCTTGAATAAGCACCACATTCCAGATGTTCCCAGTCCCTGTAGTTCCCTAGTCCAATCTACGCACCCTAATTCTCTCCTGATGGCCTCATAATTACCCTTCCCCCAGCTATAACTACAGCCCCCAGCTTCATGCCTATCCCTGTCCATCACTAAGGTGAACGTAACCGAATTGTGGTCACTATCACCAAAATGTTCACTAACTTCCAAGCCTAACACCTGGTCTTCCTTACACTAATAGAGTTAGACACTTCCTTACACACTTCCTTACACTAATAGAGTTCCTCATACGAATATACTCCCTCACACTAATACCGTTTCTCACACTAATACAATCCCCAAATTAGCGCAGTCCCTCAAAATAATGTCATCACCCATACTAACAAAATACCTCGCAGTAATGCAGTTAGTCACACCAATACAGGCCCTCATTTTAATACAGAAGGACACAAATACAGTCCCTCAGCAAAATGCAGTCCCTTACTCCAATGCCCACCACAACCCCTCGCACAGTGACAGCAGCATGCATCGACTACGCGATAAATTGTAGCATTTCACCGAATGTTCGTCGGAATCCCTATAAAATGCCACCTCGAGCGATAAGGGCAGTAGATGCGTCATTATACAGCCACAGAAAAATATTCCCGAAGCTATTTGGTAGTCGATCACGTTTCCTGCACTGATCCTTCATTAAAATCTTCAAAGTACCTTTCGAATAGAACTTCAACAGCACTTGCACCAAATGGACTGAGACTGTTGAAGAAGGCAGTGTTCAAAGTTAGGGATAGATAATAAATGCCGGCCCAGTGAGGTAAGGCTGTTTATACTGGAAAAAATACGTACATCATAATTAGAAAATTCATGTCTCCTCACCAAGAGTTTCTTCGGCCCATCGTAGAGAACGAGATTGTTCAAAAATAAATCAATTTGAATATTTGCTGGAATCATGCATAAGTAGATGTCCTTGAAATGGGAATTTTAGAACAATACGGCCGGATTATTGAAATACATTAGGTAGTCTATCTCTATTCAGTTTACGTCAGTCGTAATTTCGAGATCTTTCTCTTGATAGAGGGATAACATGACAACTTCGAAAAACAGTCAAATTTGTACTGATTTCCATAAATTACATTGGCATGACAGAAAGACTCCAACATAGAACGAGAGACTTCATCAAACAAGCCTGATTTCAGTGTAAAAACAAACCATTCCATTCCAGATAGGGACCAAAACATCAAACACTCAAGTATAAATGGCCAGTAATAATGGCAGCACGCAGTCTAATTTGATTCGCGATTACCAACACCAAGCACACACACACACACACACACAATACAATTCCACCCTGAGACAAGACTATCTCGAAAGTCTTCGCCGAGTGAACAATCACCCCGATTTTGTACGACACATGCAGCATATTCCGGTTGAATCAGTAAGATATTATTTAAATATAAATATAAATATTAATTATTAATAATAATTAATATTAATTAATAATTATTAATTATTCAACGAACAAAGAACAAAACAGCACAGGAAGCAGGCCCTTCGTCCCAACGACCCCGCGCCACCGCCCCGATGTTCCCACTTCTGCCCGTGATCCCTGTCAATGTTTATAGATCTATGGATTAACAACCAAATTTGAGACAATTTAAGGAGAATTTGTTTTGCCAATTAGCCTAAGAGCACATCTTTGGGATGTGGGAGGAAACCGGAGCACCTGAAGAAAACCCACACAAGCATGGGGAGAATGCGCAAACTCCCACAGACACAGGCCCAAATCCATGTATCTGCACAGCACAGCGATAGTCACTGAGCTGTTGTGTTGCCCATCAAATGGTCCAGGTCAAGCGTACACTAACGACGTGAAGCACTAGGATACTCTGGAAAAAAATCCAAGAGTTGCCCTCCCACGACCCATCGCGTGTACGCCTCTTGTTCGACAACAAGGTGGACCAAAGTACCTGTAGTTCGTGGAAGTTATGAATAAACTTAATATTTGTTTTCGAACAATCAAGACAGAATCATTTGACAGATAATCGTTCAAAGAACATATTCCAGTTGACAGTTTCTCTTTAAAAATGTGATTAATCTCGAAATAATGACAGTGAACAACGCATTTCAATGGTTCACAAACCTGGAACACCAATGATGGCAAGGATCGTGTAGAATATTTTTCCGATGCCAATTGATGGTTCATGCATTTTAACTGCGGACTGATCTCTCCTATTGTGCTGTTGGGAAACTTATTAAGCTCTGAGTGATACATTCAAAGTGCCATTAATTTATACCCTGTGGAATCGCCTTAGAGATAACAAGGTTGCAAGATATTTCAATTGTGTTTTTTTCAACAAATAGATTGAGACATCAATTAATTTAATTTTACACATGCATACATCCAATGCAAACCGAAAAAAGACATCAAATTTCTGCTGAAATTGAGGAATTAACAAAAATTGGAATTTGCACTGCCTCAGCATTTCTACTCAAAAATAATGCACATGATAATATCCATTCCCTATTTAATTCCTTCATTTGACTCTGATCATTTAGGAATGAAACAAAATGTCGGAGTGTCTGATTAGAAGTGTTCTTTTGTCCACTGGACTGTAGTTGACCTTTTCAAGTGTGTATATTGAGTATTGTAAAAAGTCTCACAACGCCAGTTAAACTGCAACAGGTTCATTTGGAATCACGAGCTTCCGGGCACTGCTCCTTTATCAGTTGTGTGGCTACTTCACTCATCTGATGAAGGATCAGCACTCCAAAAGCTTGTGATTCTCAATAAATCTGTTGATGCTGAACCTGGTGTTGTGAGACTTCTTACTCTACCCACGCCAGTCCAGGCGTTTGGTATAGTGATTAAGTGGAAGGTTCTGACCATTAATTACAAAATTCATCTGATAGAATATATGTAATGCTCTGAAATATATAAATATCTCTCAGAGTGCGCAAATAGCTCAAGGGCCTTTGGCTACTTTCTTCATTTCAATCAAGGAACTCACAGTAATACAATGCCTAACACTAATAAAATCCGTTATACTAATGCAATCCCTCACACTAATACAGCCCCTCACAATACTGTTACTCCTCATCCTTATGCAATCCCTCGCATTAATGCAATCCCTCAACTTAATTCTTTCCCTCACACTAATACCATGGCTCGGACTAATGCAGTTAAATAAAATCAAATAAAATCCTTCATTTTAAACCAGAGACACTGAACCTCAGCCAAATACAAAATGTCATACCATTGCAACTCCTCAGACTAATACAACTCCTACCCTTCAAAACCTTCCACTTAATCACTACACCGAATGTTATCATGCCTGCGTTGGACTGGCGTGGGCAAAATAAGAAATCTCACAAGACCAGGTTAAGCTTCAACAGGTTTATTTGGAATCACGAGTTTTCAGAGCAGTGATCAGCCCTTCACACTCGCACTAATACCGGCAATTCTAATACTGTCCTTCACGTGAATACAGTCGCTTGTGCTAACACACTCTCTCCCACTAATAGAGCTCCTCACTCCAATACAATCACAGATTAATACAATCCCTCAGATTAATGGCATATCTCACACTAATACAATAACCCGCAGTAATGTAGTTTCCTGCACTAATAATATCCCTGATTTTAATACGGGAGCAGACAAATACTATCCCTCAGCAGAAAGCAGTTCCCCACTCTAATTCAAAACTTCACACCATGCAGTTCCTCACAATAATACAAACCGTCACACTAATGCCTTCACTAAAGAAGTCTCTCAGCCTAGTGCAGTCCCTCGCATGATAGGCTAGCATTGTTGACTCAAAGCAACAGGGAATCAGGTTTTATATCCGAAATGGGTCATTTTCCGTATATAGTCTTCGCGTTTTTCCCTTGTCTGTGTGGGTTTCCTCCAGGTGTTCTGGCTTCCGCCCACATCCAAAAAAGATGCCGCTTTTGTCCATCAGCCATGCTAAATAATCCCTCAGTGTACCTTAACAGGCGTCGAAGTACTGCAGCTAAGGGATTTTCACAGACTCAAACTAACACACACAAACACAGATAGCCACATTCTCACACACGCTCACAGGCACACACTCAAACACTCTCTCTCACACACACACTCATTTTCTCTCTCTCTATCTCATACACATACACTCCCCCCCAACACACACATAGCATCTCCAATCTATTGATGCCCCTAAGTTTTTCACTACTGAGCTCATTGCGCTGAACCATTTTCCTTCTCCTCCTTAAAGATTTCGCCATCCTTCCGAATGTGCAGTGCCTAGAACTGGGTATCATTCGAGTATGACGCAGTGATAATGATATTGTGTTTCCAAAAAACTGTGTCAAAAAGTTGTTTCTTTTCTCACATCCCGTTTGCTTCATCTGCAATCATTTCAAAGTTGTGCCTATTATCCTTGGCTATTTATCAAGCGAGACCGATTTCAACCTATCTATTGTCTATCCCCAAATGATTTTACCCATCTCTGTCAGATCTCCTTTTTGTCTTCTTCTCACTGAGCAGAGAAGTCCCAACCTCTCCAATCCAGGCTCATAAAACTTCCCATCCCTGGAATCATTCTTCTAAATAGCTTCTGCACTCCATGGCACGTGTTCCTATCGTTCCTATTTGTGAGACCCCTAGTACAGTACAGGAAATTTCAGTTGAAGCCTTTGTTCGCGCGAGTGGGCGAAACGACCACTATGAACTCAGGGTAACGGTTCAACAACGGTACAGCTTTATTTTCTTTTACGTCGATGGAGGGGCAGTCAGGGCATACAATCGAACTGTCCCGAACGCACTCTAATGACCCAACGAAACGGGCTTATAGTTATACACGAACTTTGGTGTATTGTGCGATTCAAATGCTAATGCTTTATTTACAGTATTTGGTTTTTAGCCATTGTTGTAGGTAACGATAATTCTGAGATGAATTGTGAGTCAAAGTACAGCAAGCTTATTCAAAAGCTTTTGGGAGACACACCTGGTACCCAACAGCTGGTCCCCAGGCATCTCACCAAATACAAGTTAAGAGCGTGTTAATATATTTGTACCATCCCCCCCCCCCCCCCCCCCCGGTCATGTGCACATCTTCTCAGATTCGCAGGCTGTGGGTTGTCCTCCATCATGGGAACACAGCTACGTCGGCACTTCTTCATGGTTATCTCAAGGCTGCTGTTGACGTGTGTGATTAGCCCTTAGCTAATGTGTAGGATGACAAGACAAGTTAAAATTAACGGGCCGGTATAACAATCCATGCTCACAGGTTGTATATATGTAACATGACACATAAACAAAATGAATATATATGAAATATAATTAGAAATGCAAGCTTAACTACATTGGGCAGAAGGTACTTAAACTACAAGCTGGGTTAGATACATTCCTTGGGCGGGCTTATCATAAACTGGTGTATAATGGAAAAAGCAGTTACCTCCCAGACTGGGTCACTGAAACTTGTGTACAATAACAAGGATAGCTGCAACCTGGGCACACGAAAACAAAGTACATTTATCTGAAATACATGGAAACGAGACCTCAGGATATTTTTCTTGATATTTTTCTCATCCTCTAAAGTGTTACAAAGTTCATTAACTCATTCACTACTGCAGCCATCCTGTCTCGATTTTTTAATGTATTGGGATCATTGTTATAAGTATGTGATAATCGTTTTTGTCTTATTGGTTTATCAATGGTCTGGGATCTCCGGTGTTTGATTATTCTCAGGAAGTTTGAGAGGCCAGGGATGCTTCCTTAGCTATGCTAATCTGAAGGTGTCTCCGTAGGTTGTTTGGCGGTTTGGAAGTGCTGATTTAGTGAGTTGGGGATATGTTTTTTAACTTATTTCCTGGGGCTGCCATCCTGATCGGCTTCCCCTGCCTGCTAGCCCTCATTTGCATTCAAAAAGCATGCTTCTGCCTGCTAACCTGCAGTCTGAGTCTCTGTCTTTGTGATTTTAGATGTAGAGATGCCGGCGTTGGACTGGGGTAAACTCAGTAAGGTTTTACAACACCAATTTTAAATCCAACCAATTTATTTGATAGTAAATCCACGAGCTTTCGAAGCGTCGAAAGCAGACCAGAACACTGCATTTGCCTGAGGAAGACACGGAGTATTGAAAGCTCGCAATTTTACTATCAAATAAATCGGTTGGATTAAAAATTGGTGTTGCTAAATTCTTACTGAGTTCTTACCACCCCAATCCAACGCCGGCATCTTTACATCATGACTTAATCTGACTTAATGCAGAGTTCCATCATTTTATTGTTCCCCTGGGATTTTGGAGCAGAGTTTGATTGGGAATGGTTGAAGGTTCAGGCGACATGAACAGATTACAAAATTAAATGAATGAGCTAAATGCTTCATCGCTGTACAATTACTTAATTTATTAAACACACCAAAATATACCGGTGAGGATACTGTAGGAGGGGAGCTTTTCTTCTGTGGTTCCTCAGTGAATGAATACTGGAGACTATCCCTTCCAGAGGCTCTGGCTTCCTTTTACTTTTTTGCAGCCCCGCTTCCAAATGTGTTGATGATTCATTCTAAAAATCACACCAACACTGGCAGTCTTTCTGTGAACAACATTCTGTCCACCCTACCTTTCCTGTCACTCCTGCACTGTGCGCTGTAATCTGCTCAGTCATCGATTGTTGTTCGTCGTACGTACAATCTTTACAATGAAGCTTCAGTCACTTCCACCCTTCCAAATCTTAGAATTAAAATGGTCTGAGTTAAAACAGCACGAACACAGAGCATCAACTGTTTAAAGAGCAAGAAGACGGAGTGGAGACAGTTTAAAGAGCAGCAACATCGAAGGCCGAAGGGCCTGTTTTGTGCTGTAGTGTTCTATGTTCTATGTTCTTTGTTCTATGTTCTATGTCCTAACACAGAACAGCGACAGTCAAAAAAGCAGGAACACAGTGGGGATAGTTTAAAAAGTAGGAACATAGAGCAGGGACAGTTTAAAGAGCCGGAACACAGAGCAACGTCTTTCTAAGAGCAGGATAGAACATAGAAAATAAGAGGAAGAGCAATTCATTCTCTTCGTTACATTATTAGCAAATCATGCAATTCAACGTCTTGATCCCATTTTCTCCGCATATCATTTGATCTACTTTAGCCTCCAGTGCTCCATATAACTGCCTCTTAAAAATATTCAATGTTTTGTCCTCAGATACTTGTGGTTGCAAATTCCATAGGCCAAACATTCTCCAGTTGAAGAAATCTCTCTCTGTGCCCTTTCAGCCATAACGAAGGAATATGTTTGCTCCAATGTGATCCTTTAATTCTGGGGAAAAATTCTGCCTCCCATTTTGAAAAAATGTGAATTTCTGTGTCACAGATCCGTTGGTAATATT
Source organism: Sphyrna mokarran (assembly GCA_024679065.1). NCBI lineage: Eukaryota > Metazoa > Chordata > Chondrichthyes > Carcharhiniformes > Carcharhinidae > Sphyrna > Sphyrna mokarran. The sequence continues at coordinate 1,610,517 of JAGIQG010000041.1, forward strand.
GGATCAATCATTTCCCAATATGCAGCAGAACACACAAGGACCAGCGGTCGCCTGGATTTCAACTGGGGCTCTGAAATGCTGCATCCTTAATCCCTTGCTACATTTCGTATATACATAAGAAATGGGACAGAGGCTTGTCGATTTTCAGCTCCATGAGCTGAACGTGATAGAGATCGTTTCTCGTCCTCAAATGCCATAATATTCTTGTCATTATTTTTTGGCATGTTCTTTATCTCTTTCACAGTGAAGACCGACAAAAAATTGTCTGTTCAATGGCTCGTTTCTCGTTATTTAATCTCCCTTCTCATTTTTCTCAAAGACCAATATTTACAAGAGTGATTCTTTTTCTTTTTTGTGAGGTAATGCACTTTGGCAGGAACAATAAATGTGTAGAGTATAGGGCTAATGGTAGGGCTCTTAATAGTGTTGAGGAACACAAGGATCTTGGTGTATGTGTCAATAGATCCCTGAAAGTAGGCAGTCAGGTGGATAAAGTTGTTAAGAAGGCTTATGGAGTCTTAGCTTTTATTGGTAGGGGGATTGAATTTAGGAGCCGCAGCATCATGTTGCAGCTGTACAAAGCTCTAGTGCGGCCGCGCTTGGAGTATTGTGTGCAGTTCTGGTCGCCACATTATAAGAAAGATGTGGAGGCATTGGAGAGGGTACAGAGGAGGTTTACCAGGATGTTGCCTGGTATGGAGGGCAGTTCCTATGAAGAGAGGTTGAAGGATTTGAGGTTGTTTTCGTTAGAAAGGAGGCGGCTAAGAGGGGATCTTATTGAAGGATATAAGATGATTAGAGGTTGAGATAGGGTGGACAGTGATAGCCTTTTTCCTAGGATGGAGAAAGCTAGCACGAGGGGACACAGCTTTAAATTAAGGGGTATGATTTATAGGACGGATATCAGAGGTAGGTTCTTTACTGAAAGAGTGATTAGGGAGTGGAATGCCCTGCCTGCAGCTGTTGTAGATGCGCCAAGTTTGGTGGCGTTTAAGAGGTTAATTGATAAGTATATGGAAGAGAAGAGAATGGTTTAGTTTGGAGGGGCATTGCTTTTTATTTTGGTGGGCACAACATCGAAGGCCGAAGGGCCTGTTCTGTGCTGTAATGTTCTATGTTCTATGTTCTATATATTTGCTCATACATTTTCTATCTCTGTTTTCTATTCTGAGCTTGTTTACTCTCTTTGCAGCTGTTTTCGTGCCTTCTGTTGATCTTTAAAATTGCCTAACTTTTACTTTTTTCACTTATCTTTGATACTTTCTCTGCATTTTCTTTCTATTTGATGTCTTCCTTGACTTCCTTAGACATCCAGGGATGACTATCCTTTTATCTACAATCCTGCTTATACTTCTGTATACTTCAGAAGTGTATACTTCTGAGCACTGTGAAAAATCACTTTGAAATCCTTCCACTGTTCCTCAGTTGTCCCAACATAAAGTTTTTGAACTCAGTCTACCGTAGCAAATCTAAATCTATTTTATGCTGCTTATTTTAGTACGATGGGCTAGTATTGGTCTTTAGCTTCTCACACTTGAACTTTAAATTCAAGCATACTGTCATTGCTCCTTCCGATATGATCTCTAACTGTGAGTTTGTTAATTATTCCTCTCTCATTACACAGGACCAGGTCTAGGATAACTTGTTACACGTGAAATCCATTACATACTTTTCAAGGAGATTATCGTGGTTACATTCTATGAACTCCTCCTCGAGGCTGACTTGACCAACCTGTTTTGATCAATCGACGTGCGGATTAAAGTCCCCCATAGACGTACTATTTTTACAAGCATCAGTTATTTTCTTGTTTATTGCTCGCCCAACAATGATGTTATTTTTAAAGCCTATAGACGTTGGCTATTAGGAATATTTTCTCCTCATTATTTCTAATTTACACCCAAATGGAATCTATAGCACCGATACCTTCTCTCACTACCATCCTGATTGTCATCCCTGAATATAAAAGTTTCACCACCTCCCTACCATTCTATTTGTTTTTCTGAATAGTCTTATACTCTTGGCCATTTGATTCCAAGTCGTTACCATCCTACTCTATACTCCCCACTAAATCATATTAATTTGTGATGATTTGTGCCATCAACTTGGTTTCGAATGCTACAAACATTGAGGTAATTCGCCCATGCGCTAGTTTTAATATCTTCTTTTTGAATACTAAGACCCTGGAGTTAACAAATTGTCTCTAAATTAGTCGTCCCTCAATCTGGTTATGGTTCGTTTATTGTGGAGAAGACAAAGGTCACAGGTGGAAGAGGGCACTCACAATGTTAAAATGGTGGCGCGGGCTTGTTAGGCTGAAGTAGCTGTTTCTGTACTGTGATTTTCTTTCTTCTTTTTTCTCTTTGTACCGCCATTAAAATGCATCACCTCAAAATCCGGATTGAATATTATCTGCTACATGTCTTCTCACCAGACGACTTCACTCATATTGCCCCACAATCTCCAAGGATCCTACTCATTATCAATCATAGGGACAGTTTGTGCACTTTCTCAAAACTTCTGCATCATTCACCACTCAGCTGCAACCAAATAATTAATACAGATGATAAAAAGCAGGAAGCTCTGATCGAGGCTTATGGAACCCATCTGAAAAAGAAATACGGTTTCAAAGAGCAGGTATCCACAATCACCATGTGCTGGCTGATATTCAGTCAGCTTTGCATCTATCTATATAACTGCATTCTATCAACTTACTGCACTTAAACATTACCTTTTTTTAAATTCCTCCCAAAATTGACACGTTTACATTTTACCAGGTTAAAATCCACCAGGTTAAAATCCATCTTTTCATGCTGTTTTTCAGTCGTATAATCTTTCTACATCACTCAGTAAAATTTCTGTCAAATGTTCACAACGTAACGTTCCATCTCATTTGACTTATCAGACAAACATTTCAGTGTATGTCACTTCATCTAATGAAGTAATATAAATTATAAAATGTTGAGGCCCCAAAATTGATCTAATGGCACTCCAGTAAGTACAGCATTCCTACCAGAAATGTCCAATTGTACATCACACTCTGCTTCAGGTTATCTAATCAATCCTTTTTTACATAAATTAACATAGAACATAGAAGCGCAATACAGGCTTTTTGGCCCTCAATGTCAGATCAGGGCACATGGTCAATCACAATTTCCCACGCCAGCTTCGTGTCCCTTGATGCTCATCAGCCTCCAGAAATCTATGGATTTATAATTTGAACAAGTTCAGTGATTGACCTTTCAGAGCCCTGAAATGAGGGAATTATGAAATTTCACCATCCTCTGAGTGTAGGAGTGGAATCATTTTAAAAATACATCACCCGTTACTAACGCTAAACTAAACGGAAATAGATTTCAAATTAGATGAAAGTGAAACAGGCCTCGCGATGGAATCAACATTTCAATGTTGAAATGTCCTGTCAGATGCCCTGCTTACACTAATTATAGAAACAGTACAATCTGAGACACAAAAGAAATCTTCCTCACACTGGCCCATCAAACACCCCGATTGTAATGCAACACAGCCTGGGGTACATAGGAAATCTCATAGCAACATAGAAACATTACAGCACAGTACAGCCTTTTGGCCCTCAATGTTGTGCTAAGTTATGTTCTTTCCTAAGATCAAGCTACCCCTCCCTATCATTCTGGTGTGCTCTATGTACCTATCCATTAATCGCCTAAAAGTTCCTAAAGAGTCTGATTCACTATAACAGCAGGCAGTGCATTCCACGCCCCAACCATGCTCTAAGTAAAGAATATAGGACATCCCTCCTATATCTCCCACCATAAATCTTATATTTATGCCCCCTACTAACAGTTACACCCACCCGAGGAAATAGTTTCTTCATGTCCACTCTATCAATCCCTCTCATCATCTTATAAACTTCTATTAAGTTGCCTCTTATTCTCCTCTGCTCTAAAGGGAAAAGCCCCAGCTTCCTCAACATTTCCTCATAAGACCTACCCTCTAAACCAGGCAGCATCCTGGGTTTTTTTGAGTGCATCTCCTCTGCACTCTCTCCATTGCTTCCACATTCTTCTTATAGTGAGGTGACCAGAACTGAACACAATATTCAAAATGTGGTCTCTCAAGATCCTGTACAGTTGCAGCTGTACAAAACTCTAGTGCGGCCGCACTTGGAGTATTGTGTGCAGTTCTGGTCGCCACATTATAAGAAAGATGTGGAGGCATTGGAGAGGGTACAGAGGAGGTTTACTAGGATTTTGCCTGGTATGGAGGGCAGGTCCTATGAAGAGAGGTTGAAGGATTTGAGGTTGTTTTCGTTAGAAAGGAGGCGGCTAAGGGGGGATCTTATTGAACCATATAAGATAATTAGAGGTTTGGATAGGGTGGACAGTGATAGCCTTTTTCCTAGGATGGAGAAAGCTAGCACGAGGGGACACAACTTTAAATTAAGGGTATGAGTTATAGGACGGATATCAGAGGTAGGTTCTTTACTCAAAGAGTGATTAGGGAGTGGAATGCCCTGCCTGCAGCTGTTGTAGATGCGCCAAGTTTGGTGGCGTTTTAGAGGTTAGTTGATAAGTATATGGATGAGAAGGGAATGGTTTAGTTAGGAGGGGCATTGCTTTTTATTTTGGTCGGCACAACATCGAAGGCCGAAGGGCCTGTTCTGTGCTGTATTGTTCTATGTTCTATAACCCCACGGCTCTTAAACTCAAACTCCTGTTAATAAACACTAACACACTATAAGCCTTCTTCACAGCTCTATCCAGTTGAATGGCAACCTTCAGAGATCTGTGGATATGAACCCCAAGATCTCTCTGTTCGTCCACATTCCTTAGAACCCTGTCATTGACCCTGTAATCTGCATTCAAGTTTGTCCTACCAAAATAAATCACCTCGCACTTATTAGGGTTTAACTCCATCTGCCACTTTTCAGCCCAACTCTGCATCCTATCAATTTCTCTTTGCAGGCTGCAAGAACCCTCCACCTCATCCACTTCTCCACCAATCTTAGTGTTGTCAGCAAATTTACTGACCCACCCTTCAGTCCCCTCTTCCAAGCCATTGATAAAAATCACAAATAACAGAGTACTCAGCACTGACCCCTGTAGTACACCACTGATAAACTAGCCTCCAGTCTGAAAATTTTCCTTCCAGCACCACCCTCTGTCTTCTGTGAGACAGCCAAGTTACTTATCCTTGTTCTTCCTGCCTGCTAGTGCCATACTTATCAAGGACACACAATATTTGTTCCTTGAAAAATCTCCACTATCCTTGATAGTTATGTCCCTGTCAGGCAGGGAGGAAATGACCAAGTGAGGGAACCATGGTTCACGAAGGAGGCTCAATGTCTTGTGACGAAGGAAAATGAAGATATGTAAGGATGAGAAAATAAGATCCATTTGAGTCGCTTGAGGGTTACAAGGTAGCAAGGTATGAGTTATAATAAATGGCTCAGGAGACCTAGAAGAGGGATGAGAAACCCTTAGCGGGTCAGATAAAGGAAAACCTTAAGACTTTTTACTCTTACCTTAGAAATAAAAGATTGACCAGGGTGAGGTTAGGGCCAGTCAAGGATAGAAGTGAGAACTTGTGCATGGAGTCAGAAGAGATAGGCGAGGCATTGAATGAATACATTTTTCAGTGTTCACTAAGGAGAGGGGCCATGTTTTTGAGGATGAGAGTGTGATATAGGCTGATAGGCTGAGGGAAGTAAATGTTCTGAAGGAAGATATGTCAGCAATTTTGAAAAACCTGAGGTTCGATAAGTCCCTGGGCCGGATGGGATACATTCTAGGATTCTTTCAAAGGCAAGGAATGAGATTGCATGATCTTTGGGTCCTCACTGTCCATGGGAATAGTGCCAGACAACTGGAGAGTAGTGAATGTTGTTCTTCTGTTCAAGAAAGGAAATAGGAAAGATCCTGTTAACTACAGGCCTGATAGTCTTACTTAGGTTGTCGGTAAGTTAATGGAAAAGATCCTGAGGGATAAGATTTATGACCATTTGGAAAGATGCAGCTAAATTCAGGATAGTCAACATGGAGTCATGAGGGGTAAGTCTTGCCTGACAAATTTGATTGAATTCTTTGAGGAGGAAACTAATTGTATAGATGAAGGTCAAGCAGTTGATATTGTATACATGGATTTTAGTAAGGCGTTTGGAAGGTTCCCCATGGTCATGAAGAAAGTAAGGAGGTGTGGGATAAAAAGAAATTTGCCCGATTGGATAAGTAACTGGCTGCCTCATAGAAAACAGAGGGTGGTGGTGGATGGAAAATTTTCAGACTGGAGGCCAGTTACCAGGGTGTATCACGGGGATCAGTGCTGGGTCTCCTGTTATTTGTGATTGTTACCACTGACTTAGAGGAGGGGTCTGAAAGGTCAATGAATTTGCTGATGACACCAAGATTAGTGGAGTAGTGGATCAGGTGGAGGGATGTTGAAAGCTGCAAAGAGATATTGACAGGATGCTGAGTTGGGCTGAATAAGAACAAAGAACAAAACAGCACGGGAAACAGGCCCTTCAGCCCAACAAGCCCGTGCCGCCACCTCGATGTTTCCACCTCTACCCGCGATCCCTGTCTATGTTTATAGATCTATGGATTAAGAAAAACAAATTTGAGACAATTTAGGGAGAATTTGTTTTGCCAATTAGCCTAAGAGCACATCTTTGGGATGTGGGAGGAAACCGGAGCACCCGGAGAAAACCCACGCAAGCACGGGGAGAATGCGCAAACTCCCACAGACACAGGCCCAAATCCATGTATCTGCACAGCACAGCAATAGTCACTGAGCTGTTGTGTTGCCTATCAACTGGTCCAGTTCAAACGTACACTAATGATGTGAAGCATGAGGATACTCTCGAAAAATCCAAGAGCAGCCCTCTCACGACCCATCGTGTGTATGCCCCTCGTTAGACAACAAGGTGGACCAAAGCACTTGTAGGATAAAAACAAGTACATCAATATCATCTATTTACACACTTCCCAGGGATTCCCAAGGCTCATGATCATTATTTTAAATCAGTTTTCTATATCCCTCCATTCCCATTCTGTTCATGTGCCTATCTAGGTATCTCTTAGATAACTCCGGAGTGTCTGCCTCCACCACTTTACTTGGCAGCGTATTCCATACTCCCACCACCCTCTGTGTGAAAAAAACTCTTTCTAGCATCCCTTTACCCTAAGCCCGTGACCCCTCGTGCTATTTGAGTCCATCCTAGGAAAAAGCTTAACCCTGTTTACTCTATCTATACCCCTCATAATCTTGTACACCTCTATTAGATCTCCTCTAAGTCTACGTCCTTCTAAGGAAAACGGTCTCAATTTGCTTAACCTCTCCTTGTAACTCAGACCTTCCATACCAGGCAGCATCCTGATAAACCTCCTCTGCACTGTCTCCAGAGTCTCCACGTCCTTCCAGTAGTAAGGCAACTAGAACTGGATGCAGTATTCCAAATCAGGTCTAACCAACGTTTTATACAACTGCAACATTAAAGGCCAACAATGGTTTCTGTTGTGCATATAACCCTGGCTTTGTGAATTAATTCTGTGGAACATTTGCAAATACAATTCCATTTCTCATTTACATTGTGTTCTTTCGAATCATAGAATCCCTACAGTGCAGGAGGAGGCCATTGAATCTGCCCTGATCACAAACCTATCCAGTAGTGCCACATAGTTATCTTGTTAACCCCCAACACTCGTGGGCAATTTAACATGGGCAATCTACCTAACCTGCTTGGGATGGCATGGTGGCACAGTGGTTAGCTCTGCTGCATCACTGTGCCAGGGACCAGGCCACTGTCTTGTGGAGTTTGTTCATTCTTCCTGTGTCTGCGTGGGTTTACTGCAAGTGCTTTTATTTCCTCTTAAACTAGATTTATCACATGGTCAGACAGCATCATTCTGTAACTGCACATTGCATCTTCCTGGGTTCAGCTACCAATCCTCCCCTGGCTTGGAATATGAGCCTCGCACTCGAGTGACTCATTGTCCCACCTGAACACTCCATACTGTCAGGCTTGAATACATGGTCCATGGGAAATTCTCCCTAGAAGGGGCCACACTTCTACATTTGGCAAATCTCACACCATCCTGACTTAGAAATATATCAGCTGCTTCTTCACTGTCACTAGGTCCAAATTCTGGAATGCCCTCCCTAACAGCGCTATGTTTGTACCCACTGGACAGGCCGCAGTGGTTCAAAATGGGAGCTCACCACCAGCAATTTCAGGACAGCTAGGGATGGACAATAAATACTAGGAGTAGCCAGTGATACCCACATTCCATAAAATGAATTTTGAAAGTTTTTAGCCAGTGTCTCCATTATTTCCATTTGTCCTGTTCAGAGAATTTCCACCATTATCAATTCTGGGTATATATTCTATTCCATTGTGATATGAGAAGAATCAGATCGAACGGGGTTAATTGAAGGTGTTTGTTTAATGACTGGAATTGATGTGAGTCTCCATCGATCCAATTTATGTGCCTGGAGGCTTTTCCTTTTTCTATTAATAAGGCATTCTGTTCAATACGTTGTCCCATTGAGTCAACGGGAGCAACAACTTCAACACTAACAGGGATCATTGGCTGTGGAGAGAGGGATAGGAGAGATCAGGATCTGGGAACAATGGACCGGAATGCTCCAACAATGGATCAGAATCTGGACAGGAATGTTCCAACACTGGACAGGAATTTTGATTCCGGCCTGTTCTATATTTCTCAAGATTGGTTTGGTTCGATATCATTACCAGTTCGCATTGAATTTGTTCTCTTAACAATAATAATACTTGTTATTCAAGGCTTTTACTATCCAATCCTGGCTATTGTTGGTGTGCCTGGTAAGTCTCTGTTTCCACTTATTCTTTATGTCATCTATTAAGTTTCATTGTATTATTCTCCTTCTTATTTCAGTTTTGGGAACATGGATTCCATTGACTTCAGTTTCACAGGTAATCTCTGATCCCTGTCAATTTACTCCATTCCTGTACTTGAAACTGGTCCACACTGATTAGACGCTCCATTTGCCCTTTGATTTTGAACTGAATACTCACCCCATATCCCATGCAGCTATATAAAACATTGGTTAGGCTACATTTCAGGTAATGTGTGCAATGTTGTTCACCACACTACCTGAAGGAAGTGTAAACTTTGCCAGCAGTGCAAAGAGAATTCACCAGGATGCCATCATTAACCAGAAACTCAACTGGTCTCACCACGTAAACACAGTGGTGACAAGAACATGTCAGGGGCAAGGAAAATTGCACTGGGTAAGTTACCTCCTGACTCCACAAAACCTGTCCACCATCTACAAGGCATAAGTCAGGATTGTGATGAAATTCTCCCCACTTGCCTGGATGGCTGCAACTCCAACAACACTAAGAAAGCTTGGAACCATCCAGGACAAAGCAGTCAGCTTGACTGACACATCCACAAACATCCACTTCCTCCATCACTCATGTTCAGTAGAAGCAGAGTGTACCATCTACAAGTTACACTGTGGCAATTCTCCAAGGATCCTTAGACAGCAAAATTCAAACCCAAGACCACTTCCGCCTAGAACGACAAAGACAGCAGATACATAGTGATAGTGCGAGTGGGCGAAACGGCCACTACGGACCCAAGGTAAAGTTCAGTAAAGGTACAGCTTTATTTTCTTTATGTCGATGGAGGTGCAGTCAGGACATACAATCGAATTGTCCCGAAAATACTCTAAAGACCGAAATGGGCTACAGTTATACCCAAACTTCGGGGTAGTGTGCGATTCAAATGTTAATGCTTTATTTACAGTATTTGATTTTAGCTATCCTGTCTCAATGTTTTCAAGTATTGGGATGATTATTTTAAGTGTGTGTTAATTGTTTGTGTCTGATTTGTTATCAATGGTCTGGAATCTCCGGGGCTTGAACAATAGGTGCCTGATTATTCTCAGGACGTTTGAGGGGCCAGGGATGCTTCCTTATCTATGCTAATCTTAAGGTGTCTCTGTAGGTTGTCTGACTGGTTTAGAACTGCTGATTTAGTGGAGTGGGGAGATGTACTTTTAAATTTACCTCCTGGGAGTGCGATCCTGACCAGCTTCCCCTGTGTGCTAGCCCTCATTTGCATCCTAAAAACATGCTCCTGCCTGCTAGTCTGCGTCCGTGATTTTGTGATTTTGTTTTAGTGGAGAGGCTCTGAGTGTAGTTTTAGTCTGCTTCCATATTGTGTGCCTAATTTCATACAATTTGTTGTCGATAACAGTTCCCCCCATCAGTCAGGAACAGACTTGTTCTGCCTTCCTCAGATGATTCCTTTAACAAATTCTATGTCCAATGCTCTCGGCATTTGCACACTGCTGTCGTACGGTTTAGGGGAGCCCCGGGTTTGTCAAATTAGGGGTATGTGGGAGAAGTTTTCCCAATTTGTTAATTGTCCCATGTTACCAACCATTCTAATTAGTTCCCTCCTAGTTTTAATTTTCTTGCGCTGGCTGTAGGTATGGCACATTAT